>JAADXE010000557.1:0-21372 GCA_023337545.1 Pythium coloratum | reverse complement strand
TGCCACTGCCGGCGTTGCTGCCCTTGTTCTTGTCGTCGACTGCCGGACCCTTGCCGCTGCCGCTACCGCTAGGCGAAGTTGGTTGCTTTGGCGTCTGCTGGGTTGTAGACTGGCCATTGCCTCCGTTGCTGTTGGAGGTATATCCTCCGTTGGAAGGACATGGGGCGCCTAGAGAAAGAAAGGGAAATTGTGAATAGACAGAAGCTAGTAGACATTGGAAGGCAGTTGCGTACCTCCTGATGCAGGCTTGACCGGAACTGTCGGCTGGGCGTACTGGTTTTTGTTGCTCTTCTTGTCGTCCTTGTGTTGCTTTTTTTCTTTTTTCTTCTCATTCTTCGCCGACCTCTTCTCGTCCTTAGTCGACTTGGAGCTGGTCGCTGGCGGATAGGCCGGCGTGACCTCGGTGGTCTTGCTCTTGATGCTGTTCGGGCATGGCGTCGTGGTCACAACCTTCACACCAGTCCGTGGGCTCGACGTCGAGAACTTGCTCGTGAGCTGGCGAGGTGAGTCGACACCACGGAACGTGTGCACGTTCTTCTTGCGACCGCCGTAGTTCGAGGGCGACGCGACCTGAGCTGCGCCTTGACCGTCGCTCTCAAGAAGCGAGTTCAACGCACGGTGCGTGTGGCCGCGAGGGTTCTCACCAAAACCGCGACCAGCACCACCGTTCACACGCGGTACGGCCGGAGCAGCGTGCGCCGCCGTCGCGACCGTCGAGATCGCGATAATGGCCTTAAAAATGGTCTTTGCGTAGATCATGGCTGCTTGGGGTCTTGAAAAGGGTTGCACGAAGGCTGAAGACGCGGAAGGCGCTTCGAGGGGGTTACTTGCTCGCGAGGAGGTGGCACGGGTTGCTCAAATTCCAGAGTGAGCAATTCCGACCCCAAGGCTGCTTGAGGAGCGCACCTGTGCTCTCGTCGTCATCGTCCGATCAGCCGCCCATCCAAGGATCGCGCACGGGCCTCACAGCTGGAGCGCATCAGGACCTGGGACGATGCTTTCGCAAGAATAGGTACCGAGGATACTGCAGCCGCGTCGTCGATTCTTCTTATGATAGAACGTCAGATCTGCATCAGACACACATCAGTTGTCAGACCGAGGGGTCAAAATAGGCTAAACTCGAATATGGCGTACGTTGGTAGCTCGAATATGGATCGTAGCCAATCTGGGCATCGTGGCAATCATACCAAGCTTTGTCAGGAAGATCGGCTCGCAATCAGGAAAGAGGCTCGGGTTGCCGATGAATTGATCACTGGGCATACCTTGGGTGTAACGGCCCAAGTCTTGAGACTTGAACAATATTCGAGCAGACTGGAACGCGATGCAATCGCGGCCGTGAATAGCGTGTGAGCGCGACCGACAACCTATCAAAACATGCACACATATCACACCATTTCCATGGGATGGTGTATAAGTTGATAAATATCCGATTGAAAACCAACGGCTGGCAGGTGGTCTTGCTCGCTCAGTGCTGGGGCATGGAGGATGCTCGCCGTGCCGACATTTGGCCGGCGTTCTCGAAGAAGAACTCGCGGTTCGCTCGTAGATTGTCGACGTACTTCTTGGCCTCTGGTAGAATGCCTGCGATGGAGTTCCACAGTGGTGCGACCAAGTAGTCGATGAAGTTGACTTGGAGGCGAAACTTCACCGACTCATCGTGCAGATTGACGATGTGCGGCGGAACTGCCACTCCGACCTGTTCATACTTCTTGGCTTGCAGCGTGAACTCCTCACACACCAGATCCACCCAATTACGAGCAATCGGTAGTGGACGGGCCACGTTGCCCAGATCGGAGCCGTGGATGATCATGTTGAGCATGAGCTGCCGGCCGTCGGTCACGTTCTCGAAATCAGTGACTCTGCTCACGGACGCCAGTTCGCCAAGTAGCTTGGAATGGTGCTTCATGTCCGTAGCGAGGATGCATCGAATGATGGCTGTTCGAACGGACGACCGCATGCTCAGGCTCAAGTCTTGCAATATGTCACAGCCAGGACCTACATACCACACCCAACGTTTTGTTAGTCCACATCGAGTAAGGAGCAATCGCCAATACGGACTCACTTCTCAGAACGTCGAACGTCGTGGCTGCATGGTGGTTCTCGAGCACGGATATGTCATTGTAGCACAAAGCGAGAGTCGAACTGGATTCAATCTCGAACTGGTTGTCGTTGCCGGGGTGGTCCGCATCATGGCCGAGTGCTGCCACGAGAATACTGAGTGCCTCGTACTCCTTGATGATATCGAGCACCGATGTTTGCCGAATCAGGCGATACGAAGAGTGAGCCACGTCGAACCCGTGGTAGAAGTTGTGGTACGGAATGTCTCGATACCTCGTCATGATTGATCCGACGAAGTTGCGCAGCGTCTGGATCTCGATGCGGAACGTTGTGATCAGGAGAAGGCCTTCGAACAGCAGGAAGGAGTAGTGTTTCAGCTCGTCCATACTCTTTGACAGAGGGTCGAAGTTGTCGCTGAGCATTTCGTCGTTCGCTGGTGAAAACTTCATTGTCGTGCGCCGCCATCGATTGACCAAAGAACTCGCGCGCGTGGCACGAACAATTGAGTTGCGGCTCTTCCTGCGCAGCTCGAATGAAGTTGCCTCACTTCCTTCCTTCTCCTCTTCCGTTCCTGACTGCGACGAAGGTGAAGTCGAGCGCCTGTCTTGATCTTCAGAAGGGATCGGGTCCAACCCCACGGCCGCGCGTAACTTCATGGATTGCTCTCGTTTGCGTTTGTAGAAGCATTTAGCGAGGAATTTGCCCAGTGCCCAGCAAGCGTACGCAAACGTACTCCACTTGTTGCGTGGCACTCGCTTGGACTCATCGAAGCCAGAAATGTCGAGCAACGAGTGTACGCTGGCGACGTCATGCTTGGCGTTGCTCTCGTCTTCATCGTGAATGTCCATGACAACTCGGTTCGCCCAGTAGTCAGCTTGCACCTTCGCAAACATGATCAAGGACGAGTTGATTCGTAGCGCGTGTGAGACCAAGTGGTTGTACACGTCCAGAACCTTCTCATCGAACTTCTTGATCAACGGATGAGCGCCTGCATCCATGAAATGCATCGAGTTCACCGCCTGGATCACGCCGAGTGTCTCGCCATTCTTGTCTAGAATCGGGAACGTGAACAACGACTCTGTCTTGAAGCCAAACTTGACGTCAAATGATCGATCAAACCGCGGATCGTCGTACGCATTACGGACGATGAGCACTTGCTTTGTGTACGCAACAGTGCCCGCGATTCCCTTGCCGTATGGAATTCGAATTCCATTCACGCTACCGAGTGTGCTGAGTGACCAAAGTTCCGACTTGATGGGGTCGGCAACATACAGCGTGACGCGCTTGGTGTTGAAGATACTCTGGCCGATGTCGCAGATCATGTTCACCAACGCGGACGGATCGTTGATGTTCTCGACTTGAAAGTGGGAATTGAAGAGGTTGATCAGCTTTTTCTTCTGCGACGTCGACGTATTCATGTCCTCGTTCTTCTTCTTGAGCACCACGGCAAGCGCGAGCGAAGCGAGGAACGGCTTGAGCGAGACCTCATCAAAGCAGTGCTGTTCTTGCTTCGAAATGCACAACAGACCAGCGTAGGACGCGGCCATCGTACGCGGCAAAGGCAGAAACACGACAGTCTTGGGTTGCAGCACACCCAAGAGTGACGGAACTTCATGGTGCATCGTGAGATCGATCGGATCGGCTCGCTCCACGCTCTCGACAAATTTGCGGAAAAGAGTCACTTGCGACGCATCTTCACTGACAATGTCGCCCATGCTTTTGAAGGCCGCCAAAAGATCTGCAGGTAGTTCGCCGACGTGGTCGCGCTCGCCTTCTGACTTAACGAGCTGACCCTGAGCGAGCACACGGCATTTCTTCTTGATCGGGTGGAAGTCGAGCAAGCAAATCGCATCCGACTGGGACTGAATCATCAGCTTTGAGACGAGCTGGCTGAGATTTGGAGACACCAGCCAGCGCTGTTCTTCTCGGTTTGCCGCAGCAACTTCCTCGTCTTCCTCTCCGCTTTCTTCTGCCGGATTTGCCATCGACGCGAACTTGTCGTCATCTTCCCTCGGGGTAGGAGCAGAGGACATCAACGACGAAGATGACGGCGTCGTGGTGAGCTGGTGCTCGGTCATAACCGATAGAGGCAGCACTGTTTTCTGCAGAAACTCGTCCAGTAGATTGTAGGTGGCGCTGGTTTTGATGAATGTCTGCTTGAGGTCGTACTGGTACACGATGTTCTCCAGAGTCGTCATCGCTGCTGCGAAGAGAGACGTAGGGAACGCAACGCAACGCAAGCTGCGCGCCTCCACCACGAAGATTGGTTTGCCCTGCTCGTCCACGATCACGCTCGCGAGTGTACTGCACGTCTTCACCTGCGCTTGGGAGTCGACGTCGCTGTGCCAGTCGTACGTCGACAACGTCTGCAAGTCGGCGACGTACATGGAGGCATTTTGGCGCGGCGTGCCCAGAGGCTCTTCACTCGTGACGACCATCTCCATGGTGAACTTGTCCAAAGACACTTCAAAGCCAGCGACGCCCGGCTTGGTACACGCCGTCACGTTCAGCATCCGCGTGGTGTGGTCGATCGAATACAGCACAGCCCAGTCGGCACGCAAGGCCTCTGCCGTCGACTGGAGCAACGCATCGATGGTCTTGAGAAGCATCTCCTCGGAGCGCACAACGTCGCGGAACCTCACATTGGCGAGCTGACGATAGAACTGGAGCTGCTGCTTGACGGAGATCTCGGCGCTGCCCGGCTCAGCGTCTGAAGTAGTCGTAGCTCTCGCTGTCACGGGGTGGTCTTCACTGGATCCTTCCGTCGCTGGTGGTGACACCAACGAAGCTGTTGATGCAGGCGAGCTGAAGGACCGCCGAGGCTCGTGGCTGACGCTGGACAACGACTCGGTCGAGGCGCTCGGTCCGAGACCGCTCAGCGGCTTGAGCGGCTCCAAATGGATGCGGAAGTCGTTCGCTGGCGGCTTCTTGCTGTGTTTCCCCTTCTGCGGCGGCGTTGGCGTGAACTTGGATCCGTTTTTCCCTGCAGTTTCGTCGGTAGAGCCATCACCGAGGACGTGCTTGGCGATGATCGACGGGAAATACACGGGCGTATCGCACCCAAGTCGACTCAACCGCGTCATTGCGGGTCGCTGGCGGCGTCCCACGCACTCAACAGACCGCGCGGCTCGCGTGGAGATCGCACTGTATCGCTCTCGGTCCTTGGGCAGTCGCGAGTCAGCGTGCCAGTCCACAGGCACGACGCTAGGCTCTCGTCAGTGAACGCCACGAGGCGTCGGCCGTGCTGAGGAGGCCAGCGCTCGACCCGTAGGGATCCATCTTATCAGGCACATGCACTGCAGTGCTGTGTACGTGGAATTTTCCGTGTCTGCGGCCCTCCCACACTGGAAATAGCGACGCGGATCCTTGGCTTGGCTCAGACGTATGCCGTATTTAGCGCCTCAGAACTCTTCAACTACGGACAGGATTCGAACGCGACGAGCGCTGTCTTGAAGGGGAATACTATTCTGCCCAGGAACCATACGCCTTCATCTCTGAGGAAGTGCCACTGGCATGCAATAGCGCCGCCACCAGACAGGGTAACTCGTGTGAGCTCTGCTCATTCAGCGCTTGGTTGAAAATGGAGTTTCCCGCGCTTGTTACATCTGAATACTAGACGGTCTTCTGTTGCTGTTGTAGTCATTTGGTTACACGTGTAACTTCGTAAAGTATCCACGGTAAAATACGAAAATGAATTGTTAATTCAGTATATGTCATCAAGTGGATCTGACCCTCCTCATCGTCGCAGACTGCGATTAGCAGTACTGTAGAAGACGGCAGACACGATGCGTCCTCCCACATGCCAACACTGTCTTGTTGTGTGGATGGATGTGCTCGTAGCAACCGCAACGGCCCTGCATCCATCCATAATCCATACAGAGATGTCATCAAAGCTGATCATGAAGCACCACAACGTTGCACGTGGTTGGGAGCCGCCCACTTGCACATAAAAAGGCATACCAATCACAAGACAGAGGTCGTCTTGATTCGAGGCAGCGTCGTGACGACGATGGAGTGCAAGACTCCACTCTTACATGATGATAAAGTACTGTAGCCAGGCCCTGGCCAGGCCAGGGCCCTGGGCCAGGCGGGCTGACCAGCGTGTCAGCGTTGACACGCCACGCCTTTCGCGCGTGTTATCAGATGCCTGGCGATCGTGCGACTCGCTAAACGATCAGCGTGCACTTTCGTTCAGCTCTTTCAGCGGAGTGCACGCGCTGAAAACCAGAGGTTGGGACAGACAGCTCCAGTTGAGGTTCGAAGCTCAAGTTCTTGTAGAGATGGCGGCCTTCAGCTTGCTGACCTGTCATCAATCACGGCCTGGAGGTCGCGCAACCGAGCGTACAGTTCGACGAAGCAGGTGACCTGCCCGGTCAGTGCGCTCATGGTGAGCAGTGCCGACTAAGCGCCTCGAACACGAGCCCTCAGTGCAGGGCTGTGTGTCAGTACAGTATGGTCGACGGCAAGCTTGCCGGACTCGTTTGGTGGCATTGCGGAATTTGCCAGCGACTGCGCACTCGGGTCTTCCCAGCTCACGGCAAACACTCTTCACGATGAAGGTCGCGGCAATCTTCTCCTCGCTTGTGGTGGGCCTCTCGGCGGTCGCAGCTGACGGCGTTGGTCGAGTCAGCAGCGCTGCTCAGCAGAGCCCCGTCGTTACGGACAAGTCAGCGTTGGCTGTTGTTCCTCCTGTCATCAACTGTGCTGATCTCGCGGCAACGGATCTCACGAGCATCGGCGGTGAAGGAAGTTCGATCGACTCGGCGGCTGAAATCACCAGCAGCGGCTCAAGCGGCGGAGGTGGCGGTGGCGGTGGTGGTGGTGGACCTCCTAGCCGTCGCCTCGAAGCAGTCACGTACTGCCAGGTCAACGGTCGTCTCAACACCAACGTCACCTTCACCGTGCTGCTGCCAAAGGCGACCTGGACGCAGCGCTTCCAGTTCACGGGATGCGGAGGTCTCTGTGGTTCGAACGGCCTTGCGCGAGGCTCATCCGACGGCTCGGGCCAGTTCGCTCTGGCGGCGACCGACATGGCCGGTGGTAACGATGGCAGCTTCGGCTTGATCCGTGACCGTCGTGTCAACTTCGCCTACCGTGCCAACCACTGGGTCACCGTGGCCGCCAAGAAGCTCATCAAGGCCTACTACGGCCAGGATCCAGCCTTCTCGTACTTCAACGGCTGCTCCGACGGCGGTCGTGAGGCTGTGATGGAGGCGCTGCGGTTCCCGGACGACTTCAACGGCATCATTGCTGGCGCGCCGGCCTTCCAGTTCTTGATCCAGAACACGCTCCACCACGGCTGGCTGGCACGCAGCAACACCGACTCGGACGGCACGCACCCGCTGATCAGCTCTCGCCTTGCGGTTCTCCACAACGCTGTGGTTGCTGCCTGTGATGAGCTGGACGGACTCAAGGACGGCTTGATCTCGGAACCTCGTCTGTGCAAGTTCGACCCCAAGACGATCCAGTGTACCGCGGACGCGACCGAGACGACTTCTTGCTTGACGGCGGCGGAAGTCGACGCTGCTGTGAAGATCTACCAAGGTCCTCTGGACACCAAAACCGGTGTGCACTTGACCGTCGGCCAGGCTCAATTCGGCTCGGAACTCTCGTGGGCTGGTGTCTTCGTTCCAACGACGCCCACTGGCGGCATCATGAGCGAGAGTGCGTCGCTGGCGGTGCTCAAGTACCTTGCATTCGAGCAGACGCCACCGTCGAACTACACGCTGGCGGATCTCGAGTTCACCAAGGCTACGCTAAACAATCTCAAGGCTCGCCACCCACTTTTTGATGCCATCAGCCCAGACCTTACTGCCTTCAAGCGTGCAGGCGGCAAGCTCATCCTGTACCACGGCTGGTCGGACCCGCACATCACGCCACGCGGCACGATCGCCTTCCACGAGGCGCTCCAGTCGCACATGGGTAAGGTTGCCGTTCAAGGCTTTGAACGCTTGTACTTGTTGCCAGGCGTGTACCACTGCAGCGGTGGCGACGGCTTCACGACGTTCGACTTCCTTGGCCCGATGCAGAAGTGGGTCGAGTCGGGAGTTGCGCCGGATGAGATCGTCACGAGCAGCACCAGCAAGGGCTCACGCCCGCTGTACCCGTACCCGTACGTGGCCAAGTACAACGGAGCTGGTGACGTGACGAACGACACGAGCTACGTCAAGAGTGGACCACTCTACAACAAGCTCACGGCTCCTTGGGCGGGCGCGAGCTTCTTCAAGCCGTACACTCCAATCGAAGGATAAGCTCCTGGAGGAATTCCTCCGCAAGAGCACATCAGCAAGCAGACCGCTAAGAGATGACACACTTTTGAATGTTTGAGTGTCCATTTGACGTCCAGAGAGAACACTTACCGATATCGCATGGCAGCCGTATGATCAAAGTCCCATTTCGCTGAGCCGTTGGTCGAGGTGCTGTGATAAAAAGGCGACAATATCGGTTTCCGTGGCTTCTTGGGGTAGCAGCCGCACAATTTTCACGAGCCACGCCTTCACAACACTCACAGATTCGCTCGTTGGATCTGAATTCTCGCCTTGTGCGCGGCACCACTCGAGATCGTTTAGAAACACTGCTAGGACTTCGACTTGGAATGAGCTGGAGATTGCACACACACGACACGATCAGTTTAAAAAATCAAAGCCACATTGAGGAGGATTCGTACCGCGATTCAGTAGTTGGAGCGTGGCGACGAATGATGTACTCGATCGACTCCAAGACTCCTCGCACGTTCTCTACCACTGTCTGGGCTGAGACCGAGTAGATAGACGCCAAGAGCCACCGCCAGGTCAATCGAAGCTTCGTGGTTGTCAACGTAGCAAAAGTAGACGATCGCTGCTCCAACAACCACGACACACCATCTCGAGAGACAGTCATCTTCCCCAAGGCTTGAGCAAGTTCGCGAATCGCCTCGGTGATCAACGTTTCCTTGGATTTCGAACCTCGAGCGTCGTAGACGAAGGCCTCGAACCATCCGAAGACCTGAGCTGCATGCGCTTTCTCCGTCTCGGCCGAGTCTTCTTCTGGTGATGGAGCCACCAAGGCATCAAGAGCGTGCTGAACGATCTCGAACCGCTCAGTGAGTCCGATGAACTCGAGCCATTGCGCTCGATCGTCTTGTGCAACGGTAGACCGTCCGTGAGCGACACCCCGAAGCACAAATGCTCGCTGTTTGAGCGACCACTGACGACGTAGTTTGTCGAGCATCGCGCGCGGCACCTTGGTAAGTAGCCGCCTGGAAAAAGCTTCCGCATCGCACTCGTCGTTCCGTAACAGTTGCGAAAGAATGACCAGCAGTTCGTGGCTCCGTGTCGAGCGAAACCACGTCCGTCTCTGCGGTCTTGATGCCCAGTGGATCAAAGCCACGTACAACGGAGAGGATGGAGCACGGAAGTCGGAAGACGCGAGTCCAGCGATAGCTGAGACCGACGCGAATGGCTCAGTATGGACACGAATCAACCACTTGTCGAGCTACTCGGCCATTTCACGTAAATAGTGAGTGACTATCCCTCGATGTCCACCATGAACCTTTGACTCACCTGCTCTGTCCACAGCTTGAGGTCGCTCTCCCACACGCGCAGTCGTGTCTGGATAGAAACCGCGTCTAACAGTCGGCTTCCGCCGTCCTCACTATCCAACAGCTTCGCTGTGAAGCTCGAGCCCGTCGCCGCCAGCTCTCGCGATGTTCCAGACCCCGTCATCACGACGGACTCCACCAGCTCCACGAAACGCTGGTCGTCAGGGATATGATTGGCGCACGCTTCCAGCACATCCGTGACGTCGCCAGCAGCCAGATTGGCTCCTGAAGTCGAGAGCGCGTCTCGAATACTGCGCTCAATCTCGTGAAGTCGACCGTTCTCGGTCTCGGTTCGGTAGAGGAACAGCTCACGTCCCATGGCTTCTAACGCGTCTGACGATGCGGATGTCAGTGCCGAGTCATTGTCAGTAGGAGCCACGAGTGCTAGTAGCGTCGCACTCGCCCAGTCGTGGGCGTAGTCCAACAGACGCTGTTGGTCGGTGGATACGGAGCCAAACGACCACTTGCTCTCGATCATCTGCAGCACTGCGCGCATCGCAAACAGCATTAGACCAACCAGATGTGGACTTCATTACCACAAAATGAATGTACTTACGTAGACTGATGATGGCTTCTGTGGCTTGGCCGCTTGAGCCTTGAGGACGACAGTCCAACGCCGAGACGATGCGCGTTGCGAGCTGAATTGCGGGGCGTACGCAGAGCGATAGACGACGTTAGAGGTATGTACGAAGAGCATACGAACTGCGAAGTCACGTCAGGCACCTCTTGGCTGCGCAGTAGCGCGATATACGCCGGCAGATCGCGTATTTGCTGCGCGATGTGCAGCCAGGTTTCCTCCATCTTCGCGATTGTCGGCCATGAGCAAAAGTCAAACAGAAACGTATGTGATTGGCTAAAAAGGAAATGGATAGGTTTTGATTGGTCTATATTGAAATCGTCCTAATCTAGGGCTCTCCATTTCTCTATTTCCACACCGAAAATGTCGTCACGATGACTTCACGTCAATCATGTTTGTCTCCCTTTATGTGTGTCTGTGTCTGTGTACGAATGTGTGTGGTGGCCTGTGATACATCGTCGGCGTCCACTATCACGTCAGCATACTGAATGCACCAGGCGGCAGCACGAGCTTCGGCTTGGACTTGGACTGCTTGTGTTGCGAGTTGATCTTCTCCAGCAGCAAGCGGAACGCTTCGACCTCGCGGTCCACGGCCTCCACGTCGTTGAAGTCCGCGTCATCGTCGCTATCGTCTTCGTCGTAGTGCTCGTTGTCCTCGTCCTGGTTATTGCCGTGGTTTTCCTCCACTTGGTTCGAACGGGCCTTCTTTGTGGCCGTGGTTGGAGCCGAGACCGATCGGCCGCGTCGGTTCGCAGCCACGTCCGACTTTGAGGGGCTCGTCTCCGGTGCAGACGAGTCCGTTTGGTTGTCCGTCGACTGGGTAGAAGACGCCTTCGCTCGGCCTCCGTTTGTTGACTGGTTATTCCCGCCTCCACTGCTTGAAGCCTTGGTCTCTGCGGTTTTCTTCTTCTTCTTTTTCTTGTCCTTCTTCTTTTTGCTCTTGGTGGACGTCGTGGCTGGTTGCTGCTGCTGTTTCTGGTCGCGCTGCAGCTCAGCGATCTCTTCCCGGAGCAGCTCCGCTTGGACGGCAAGTGAGTGTTGCAATGCCGCTTGGTACGCACTCTCGAGCTATTCATCACACACACACAAGAGTCAGTTCGTTGTCCTTACAATAGCCCAGAATTCCCTGCTCAGCAGTCATTACCTGTTCGCGAAACTTGATTGCCAGCACTTCCAGCAGATACTCCTGCGCTAGGTGAGCTGTGTTGGCGCCCGGACACTCGGCGTCGTCGTAGTCCTCGTCCTCGAAGCCGTCGTACGAAGGCGCAGGCCGCAACGCCGCCACGTAGCTGCTGAACTGCTCGCCACAGCGGATCAGGTCCATGATGAACTCGGAGTGGTCCTCTCGAATAATAATATACCGCTCCTCTTTCTGGATCAGCCGCAGCAGCTCATCTTCCTGGCGCTTGCCGACCTCGAGCGCCGCGAGATACTCGTCCGACAGCAAGCCTCCGTCTCGCGCGTCCCTGCTGCTGTTGCCCAGTGCACCGGCCGCACGTCGAAACTCCTCTGCCTCTAACTCGTACTTGAACACGACTTCTTCGTCGTCATCGTCTATCAGTCCGTCGTCGCCGTCCAGCAGATCGTCGTCGTATCCGTCGTGGTGATGGTGGTTGTGGCCGTGATGGCGGTGGCGACAGCGGTCACTCTCCAGATCTCCTTCCTCAGCTTCGCACTCGTCGCCTTCCTCGTCTTCGTCCTCTTCCTCGTCGTCCTCGTCGTCTTCTTCGTCGTCTTCGTCGTCTTCTTCGTCGTCGTCATCGTCGTCATCATCGTCTTCGTCATCGAGAAACGGCGGAAACACACTGAACACGTCCTGCAGCGAGCGGCTCCCAGACCGCCGACGCTCCAGGTCTTCCCACTCGGCGATCACGTTGTCGTGGCACTCGCAGCACAAGTTCTGTCGCACCAAGTACTCGTCCAGCGCCGACAAGTACGAGTCTCGTCGGATCCGCAGCAATGCGCGCTTGGCCATGGGCGGCAGATCCTTCCAGAAGTTCAGCAGCTCCTCTCGCGTGTAGCCCCTCGATTTGCTATTGCCGCTCGTGATACTCGTACTCAAAAGCCCGAGCGACGTGGTCGGCGGTCGACTGAGCTCCTTGTCGCGGAGCTTCCCACCAGTCGCACCATTGCGCGTCGGCACGGCGTTCATACGCAGCGTCTTCGAGAACAGCGACTCTGTGTGAGGGGCGCTTGGGCCAGCGTACCACGATGTTCTATACAGTCAAACCGCCATAATAGCAACGGTTAGATGGTTACGAATACGCATAACGCCATGCAAAATGGACACATACCGGTACTTCTTGGCGAGCATGAAGCCCGCAGCACGACGCAGCATCTGGTGGCGACGCAGGAGAAAGTCTCGCTCCTTCTCAGGGTCCGAATACAACGGCATCGTCGCGCTCGTGGACGTGAGCGTCGTGGTCGCCCGGTGGACATGAGTCGTGGTCGTACGGCTTCCGCGTCGCGTCATTTCGTGGGCTTTTCGACTGCGAATACCGTGGGCGGCACAACAATACACTGAAGCACAGATCTCGCAGCTCGTCTCGCGCGTCCCTCTCTCGTAGCTGCCGATTCAACCGCACACAACCGTCGCCGTCGCGACACCCAATTGATGTCTCGCGTGCTTTGCGCCGGGTTCTTTCCGAGGAATGCACCGCGGGCCCGCCGAATGACTACCCAGTCGCCACGCTGCTCTATCCCAGTGACTACCGGATAGTCATTAAATCTACCAGCCCCACAAAACTACGCTTGTAGACTCAACTATATCAATTGTGCAACATTAAATTTCTTAAACTACGAAAGTAGGCGTGACCTTCCAGGAAACTCCTCAAGAAAAGGCGCCCCATCACCAAGCAGCACGACGCAACCTCCATCGAGCGAGTATGTCGAGCCTAGCGGCGGCCCGCGCCGACAACTTCTATTACCCGAAGGACTGGCGTCCAGAGGATGGCTCCCTAAACCAATTCCGCGGCTCCCACGCACTCGGGAAGCGCGCCAAAGACCTGGCGAGTGACGGCGTGCTGGTGGTTCGGTTTGAGATGCCGTTCAATGTGTGGTGTCTCCACTGCGACAGCCACATCGGCCGCGGCGTGCGGTTCAACGCCAAGAGGAAGAAGGTCGGCATGTACTTCACGACGATTTTGTACGAATTCCGGTTGAAATGCGCGCAGTGTGCGGGCGAGATGGTGATCGAGACGGACCCGGAGCACCGCGACTACAAGCTCGTGAGTGGGTTAAAGAAGCAGGCA
The DNA here is from genome assembly GCA_023337545.1 of Pythium coloratum. NCBI lineage: Eukaryota > Oomycota > Peronosporomycetes > Pythiales > Pythiaceae > Pythium > Pythium coloratum. The sequence goes on along the minus strand of JAADXE010000557.1, from coordinate 7,907 downwards.
AAGGCCGAAGATGACGAGGGATTGCAGGACGAGGAAGAAGAGTTGGGGACGGAGCGGTTGAACGACCCAAAGATTGGGATCCAGGCGGCTGCAGACCCGTTTTTCAAGCTCCAACACGAGCTCAGTGACAAAATGCGAGCCCAAGAACGCGCGCGAGGCCTGGAGGCTGTCCAGGAGATCCAGGAGAAGCTATTCAAGGACGATTATGGTAGTAACGCGTCGCTGCGTGCATCATTTCGCCAGAAAAAGAAGCATTTACAGAAAAATGCGACCCGCGCAGAGGCTCTCGGCCTGGGGATCACGCTGCTGGGTGCGAACAAGGAGGACGTGGCGCAGGCAAAAGCCACAGTGTATCAAGGGATCCATGGGAAGAGAAAAGAGAAATCTACAGCTAGTGAGAAGAAGCGAGTGCGTGCTCAGGACGAGAGCAGCTTCCGATTCTTTGGCGACGCCAAGGCCTCCAAACTGCATCTTCTCAAGAAGCGCAAGCAAGAGCAGAAGACCCTGCAGAAGGCAGTGGCAACCCCACTAGCGAGACGCAAGCCAACGCAAGATCGTGTGGCGGCACGAGCACAACGACTATTGCAGCAACGCTAGATCATACAAGGAAGGAAGGTATGATGATTATTGATTAATTTATCGGGCAGTCGACGCTGCCATGAGCTGCAAGAGCTCTTGAACGTTTCGTGAGCTTTCCGTCTGCATCGTCAGGAGCTCATGGTATTCCGCCTGCAGACGAGCGACACGAAGAGCGACGTGGACGACGCTCACGATCACCACTAGCGTCGCTGCCAGCCACCAGTGGTCTGGGGATCGTTCGACGCTCTTGAAGATCGCCTTCAGACTCCGAGAGATGACAGGCAGCGTCTTCTGAACGTACTCGACCACCCGCTGAAGAAAGTCAGCCGCCTTTGAGAACTCCCACGTACCTGTCAAGGTACCAGAGAGGATCGTGGACACTGAATCGTTCCCTCCGGTAGTACACGCTGACGATTCCGTGACCATCGACAAGTCGGCATTGTTCTCCTCCGCATCCTCAATGCCTTCGGTCTCGGTCTCACTCGGGTTTTGTTCTGGTGCGGGGGCCTTTTCCTCTGCTTCACCGCCAACGAGCTTGATCCAGTCGCTACTGGTAGAGCAATCGTCTTCGTCGAACATGACGAGGCTGCCGTACTTAGCTATACTAGTGGATTCGACCGAGTCGGCTTGACTCTGTTGGTCAGAACCGGAGCACTTGGCGATCGTGGTAGTCGTAATCGTCATCGCCTTGGTCATGTTCTTCAGATGGTCTTGGACCATCAGCTCCATCGTCTTCACGCCGATCATCGCCGTGTTCTGGAGCGTCCGCACCATCTCGCTGCGCTGTTGGGCTTCGCTCTTCTCCATGGTCTCCAAATACGCCTTCGCATCCGTCAAATCCTTCTCCAACGCCATCAGCTCCGGTGATCTGGGCGTTCCAGGCGGCGACAGCATCGATACGGGACTCGCTTCGCGTGGAGATCCGTTTGTATCGATGCTGAGTAGGCTCTTAGCTTTGAACAGAGGCTTCTTTGGACTCTGTAGCTGCTTGGTCCATGCCGCCACAGCACTGCGTAGTCCAAACGAGCTCATGCTCGCCCCCACCATGGCATCGTTTCCTGTCGCTCCCAATAGTTGTTGTGGCTGCTGCTGCTGCTGCTGCTGAGAGAGCTGCTGCTGAACATACTGGACAAGCTTGATCTCCTTTTCTCGCACCTTCGTACGGGACGCCTGGATCAGCTTCCCAGTCTCCTCTAGCGACTCGAGCAGCTCCTTGCGGATTGTTTCCTGCTTTTGCTTTGAAAACCGTAGCGTTCGACCGATCGGATCCGACAGGTTCGATATGAGCTGTCGATGGCTCTGCACAAATCCCCACAGCGTCGTGGACTCTGGAGATGTCGCCGTCGCAGGCGGAAACAACGTGGTGATCGTCGCCAACGCGTGGCCTTTTGCCAGTGTCTGCAAGCGCTTGGTGACCGAGTCTTCAACTGGAAGCAACTGCGCAAACAATGCGATCATCCAACTCGCCACTTCGACGTGGAGGTCAAAAGTCTGCAGCACGTCCTTGATATCCGCGTTCGGGTCCATGGCAGCTGAAGCCGCAGCCGGAACCATCAAAGTCGCGGTCTCACTTACGATTTGAGCCGTGTGGCGAGACAAAACCTCAAAGCACCGCTTCAACTGGCCTTGGACCACGGCCTCTTGTTGTTCGTTGGTGAGATCCAACTCCTCCAGCCGCTGGCGGATGGTCGCTCGCTCACGGTCGTGTCTTTCTTTCAGTTCGCGAAGCCGCGTGACCCACCGTTCAGGCTCTTCCTTGGTCAAGTCTTCGTTCTGGGATTCCTCCGGCTCTTGGTTGTTGTCTTCGAGCACTGCCGCACTGCTCTGTTGCTTTGACAGCCGAGATCGGCCCTTGCGTAAGCCGCTTTTCATGGAGTTGTGGAGATGCTTCTCACTTTGCAGCGCGTCCTCGATCTCCGTCAGAAGCTGCTTTGTTTGGTGTCGCTGCTGGCGTTCGAAAGCTTCCAGGGGGATCAACACAGTCGATGTCAGCTCGCTTGCCATGGAGGTCTGCGCCTGGCTCATCGTCGCCAGCGTCTTCTCCAGCGTCTGCACCACGCGCTGGAGTGGAGGCAGTGCCGCTATACTCTCCCCGCTTTGCGGCGCCGCCAGTGGAAGCTTGCTGTAGTCCTGCGCATACTTGTCCTGAGCCTGCGTGAAGTCCCGAAGCAGAGCTGCAATCGCACTGATCTCGTGGACTTGAGCCTTCACTCGCTTCTCCACCGCCGCCACGCCCACGACTTCGGTCGTCTTGGTCATCGGAGATATTGCACCACACTAAGTCGTTTCGGCGGTCGCAACACAGAGCTTGTTTCGAGCCAAAGACTGACTGAATGATTGACAGGCGCGTGGCTCATAGGGACTCAAGATATCGTGCAAAATTCCACACTCTTCTCACGCACGATCCCAGCAACGAGGCGTCGACGACGTCAGCATCGCGTCGCATCAGCATCAGTCCCATAATAAATAGACCGACAAACCCAGCGAGAGCCAAGATTTCAAGATCCCAAGATCGGGTCCACAGTTCAGTTTAAGAAGGCCAGAATCTGATGCGACACAACCAGAGATCCTGCAAGAAAGCAAGCATGCAAAAATAGCTGAGACCGTGGGTCTCGAAAGGGCGTCATGTCATACATCAAAGATCGTTATTGATTCTCACGATACGGGTCTCCCATCAGCAAGGATGGGCTTGTGCTTGGGACTCTCGTGGTCTGGACGGATTGTTGCCGCGCACACATCGGCGGTCGTCAGTCGCCCTGCCCTGTCACACGACTTGACTGGACCTGCCTGCCTCCTTACTTCGTCTCGTACGCACGCACGATGTGCGCGACGATGTCGTCGACGCCCTTTCCGGCATTGATCTGGCTGAACACGGTCGGGCCCGTGCCGCGCATCTTCTTCGCGTCGCGGTCCATGACGCTCAGGTCCGCGTGCACGTGCGGTGCCAAGTCGATCTTGTTGATCACCAGCAGATCGGCCTGCGTGATGCCCGGACCGCCCTTGCGAGGCACCTTGTCACCACCGGCAACATCAATCACATAGATGATGTAGTCGGCGAGCTCACGACTGAAGTTGGCCGCCAGGTTGTCTACAATCAATCACCAAAACCGTCCATCAATCAGTGTCTGCTCAACATCAAAATCAACAGCGCATGGTAAGCATCGTACCTCCGCCGGACTCGACCAGCAGCACCTGAGCGTCGAACTCGTCTGTGAGATCCTCACAAGCCTGCAAGTTGGCTGAGATATCTTCTCGAATCGCCGCGTGAGGGCAGCCGCCCGTCTCAATCGCACGGATCCGCTCCTCCGGAAGCGCCTGGTGGCGCACCAGGAACTCGCCGTCTTCACGCGTGAAGATATCATTGGTCACCGCCGCGAGGCTGTACTTGTGCTGCAGCGCACGGCACAACGCGAGCATCAGCGCCGTCTTGCCGCTGCCCACGGGGCCGCCAATGCCCACAGTGAACGCACGCGCACGGTAGTCGCGACGACCAGAAAGCGGCGGCTCGCGCTCGTCGAAGTGGCCGGCGTGCTCGAAGTGCTCGTGCGTGTGGCCGTGCTCGCGCAGCTGGAGCTCCTCGTCGGCGGTCGGCGCGCGGCCCTTGCTCAGCGTGAAGCGGCGCACGACCTCGTCGCCGTCGAACACGTACGCAGGGTGCTCGTGCGCGTGGCCGTGCTCATGCGCGTGACCATGGTCATGTCCGTGTCCGTGGCCGTGGTCATGATCATGATCGTGCGCATGCGAGTGGTCGTGTCCATGGTCATGCCCATGGTCGTGGCTGTGGCCGTGGTCGTGGCTGTGGTGGTGGTCCATGCTGTACGTCGCTCTTCGCGTGTGTATGTGGGGGGGGGGGAAGAAGGCAATGCGCAACTACGGATCTACCGTCGACACTCGCGAGTTTTCTCGAGCTTCTTGTGTTGCCGATCAACTTGTTACCAGCTGTTGTACGGGTTGAATGCGTAGCCAAGTGAGAAACGTAGCTAAATCGGTATATATGTTCACTTCCATGGGCAACTTCATTGCTTAGCATATTCACGCTATTTCCGATCCTGAAGTTGGGTAATCTTTGGGTTTACCGGGAAATACGCTAAAGTGAGTTTTGGTACAGGCTCTGCATTTTCCCTTCCCTTCGCTGGGCAGCTCAGGTTCTGTACCAGCGAGTGTGGAGAAACGCAGAGCACAGCCGGGCGGAGGGAACAAACGAAGTTGTGCTTGAGCAAACACACCGGTAGCGGGAATATTCTGATGGACTGCTAACCGACTCGGTTAGGATCTGTTCTGAGGAAAATCCCGAAGCCATGAGTTACCGTAAAACACCCCACGACTCGGGAGTTACAGTATGGAGGTGACAAGGTCGTGAGCACGACGACATAGTTTGCTCCATGGGCGCCGACAGCTCGCAGTATGTGCGTGTTCTGTGTTCTTCCAATTGGTTCCAGAGCAAAGCCGCCAGCCAAGATGCAACGAAGAGCCACCCATCTGGGGAGCTTTTTGTAGCCATCAATTCGCGGCACCACTCACTTTCACCTGATTTTCATCTTCTTCCAATATCTCACCTTGTTTTGACAACGACTATGTATGTGATCAAACTTCTCTTTCTACAGAACGTTCGTAATCAGTTCGTGGATGATGTCTCGAAATTATCAAAACAAGGTGAAACGTGTGTCTCTCTCCACCGTCCACCAGCTCAAGTGGCTGGCTGGCTCCCACTCAACCGGCAAAAGAAGAGCAGGGAATATGAGTCGTGCTCTTTCTGAGTCTGAGACCATTGCACTTACAGTGTGGACAGCGACAGTCACAGTCGACGATCAGCGCCGCCGACCGAGCCTCAACATCCACCTCAACATCGCTGCGCGGTTCGCGCCACACCGCTGATACTGCAGGTACCTCTGTGGACCGATCCAGGATTCCTGCCTTCGGCTGAGCATTACCAGCCCCACAAACCAGCTCGCAGCCATGTCCACGCACGACGTGCCGCACGCCGAGGCTGTGCATCCGATGCGCAGCTCGCTTGAGCCGTCGCTCATGCGCGACTCGCTGTCCAACATGCCGCCGGCACCGAAGCGCCGTGCCTTCTCGGTCAGCGACCGCGGACTCTACCGCGGCGCGAGTTCCTCGGCGTCGGCTGCACGACGCGCAGTCTCCAGCGCGTTCTCGAACGTCACGCGCTTTGTGCGCACGTCCAGCAACAGCAGCAATGGCAGCAGCACAGGCGACCGCGAGGGAGAGGCGGCCACGGAGTCCAGCGAAGGTGACGCGAACTCGATGACTGAAGATCCCATGGCACAGCCGCCAAGCCGCACTCGCAGCTACAGCGCGACCATCAGCTCGTGGAAGATCTCGAGCAAGCTGCCGCAAGTGCCGTCGACGCTCAAGGCGCTGCGCCGTCCTCGGCAGCTGAACCTGCGACGTGGATCCGTCGGGTCGACAAGTCTGCTGCCGTGGAACGAAGGCCACGTGCAGTACGTCTCGTCCAGCTACTCGCTCCATGGGGAAGACGCCAGTTCCATCTCGTCGTACTACCACATCGTCGCAGACGGAATCTCGGCGCCGTTCGCTGGCCAGGCACCGGACTCGATCCCTGTGGACCGTGTGGGATCCGATGTGATCTCCAAAGCATTAGTCCGCTCAGTAGAGCAAGCTCTGGAAGACGCCACGGACCGGAACAAGGAGTCCATCGATGCTGCGGCATTTGAGCACACTGTGTGTGAGGCCATCAGGGCCACACGCGTTCTCTGTGCCAAACACCGTGAATCTCGCATCGCGACGACCCTGTGTGTAGCGTACTTCGACCGGTGGAACTCCAAGTTGCTCAGCTTCACGCTGGGCGACTCCAAGTGTCTCGTCGTGAGGCAGGGCGAGATCGTCTTCGAGTCCACGTGCACTGTGCGGGAGTTCAACGTGCCGTGCGTCGTAAACCTCTCGCACCCGCTCGAACCCAACGACTACCTCGTGGAAAGCTTCGATCTCGTGCAGAGTGACGTCTGCTTGACCTTTTCCGACGGTATCACCGATAATCTATACAAAGACGACGTGCTGACAGCTCTGGAGGACCTGGAGAACGACGTGTCCACGCTGCAGCAGATCTGTGAGGGACTCGTATCGCAGTCTACACTCGAAGGAGCTGCCGTATCAGAGGCTTCGCCTCCTCCGAGTGCCGAGAAGACTGCCCCTCAGGAGAGTCTCCTATCGCCGCCAACCGAGCCTGAGGCTGAGTCTTCGTCGGAGCATCCGCTCGAAGAGCTGGACCTCAATACCTCGTCAGTCTCTTGCCCGACAGATACACTGCGAGAACGCCTCGATTCGACCTCGATGAAAGACGATGAGGACCACACGAACCCAGCGTCCACACAGCCGACGTCGCCTCCACCGCCAGAGTCGCAGCCGCCTCGTTCCAAGAAGCGGTTCTACCCGTTCGCCACGGCCGCTGCGTATGAGTACCGTCGCCGTGTGCTTCGTCAGAAGAAGATCGCGCCGCCTCAGGTGCTGGTGGACAAGAACTTCCAGCGCCACGTGCGTGACTCCAAGATCCTGCTGGATCTCCACGACGGCAAGAGCGTCATCGACCGCCAAATGCTCGTCCTGAAGGCCCAGCGCCGACCGCACTACTCGCTCGTGCAGCTCCACCGCTTGGCACAGATCCGAGCGATGAAGCCTGACGACGTCACGCTGCTCGTGTCGCGCTTCGTTTAATCCTATAAGAGTCCCACCACGAACGCAAACCGCAGTAGGTAGTGGTCTCCAACAACAAAAATATTAAAACCATTAGCAACAGCGAATCAATGCGTGTAGTCCATATCCACTCGCATGCTCAACAGAGGCGACAGCACACGCGAAAAGTAAGATGTTGGATTGTGGTGGGACCAGGCTTACGACTCTGCGATGGGGTTGGCGTGGATGGTCACGCGCTCGATCACAATTTCCTTCAGCGGTCGGTTCTTCGCGTCCACTGGCGTCTTCTCGATGGCGTCAAGCGTGCTCATGCCGTCGATCACCCTGCATTCCACAGTGCACAACCCATTCATTAGGAAACGTGATAGATACGCTGCAAGTGAGGGAAACGCACTTGGCGAAGACCGTGTAGACGTTGTTGAGGTGCGGCTGCTTGGCGAACGTGATGAAGAACTGCTGGCGGTTGGTGTTGGGTCCGTTGTTGGCCATGGACACGATGCCGCGGCAGTTGTGGCGGTTCTGCGGGTGGAACTCGTCGTCCATCTTGCCGCCCCAGATGCTCTCGCCGCCCTTGCCCGTGCCCGTGGGGTCGCGGCCCTGCGTCATGAAGCCGCGGATGTTGCTGTCGCGCAAATCGATTTGTCAATTTTTTAGCC
>JAADXE010000556.1:0-21384 GCA_023337545.1 Pythium coloratum | reverse complement strand
GAAACTGCCCACCCACACTCGTACAAGCGATCGATCGCCACGCGGGTCCACCCACTCACTGTCGACGTACTCCTTCAGATCTCCGTCAATCGCAGCGTCGACGCCGTAAAACCCGTCGGCTAACTTGATCGGCGTCACTGGCTTCTCACTGTTTTTCGAAAACACTTCGACTTCGGCAAACTGCAGCGTACTCGCCTCACTCTCGTACTGGATACTCACGTAGCGGCCCTTCACACCCGCAAAACTCACATTCTCAACACGTCGATCTTCGTGAAACTCCAGTTGAAAAGCCTTGACAGTCTCAGGTAGATACCCGGACGCCTTGGCCAACTTGATCAGATCAGCTCCGTTCTTGGCACTCAGATCCTCTGTGGAAACAAACACCCACACCTGTGGAGCGGGCAGGACCGACGACCGACTCACCCCAATCAACGCTGACGCTGGAGGCTTCAACGCACTTGGCTTGGGCTGCTCGTGGTACGTCGTAGCCTTCCACAAATTGAGCGTCGACAGTTCCACTGTAGCTTGCAGGTCGACCGTCCACCACGGATTAGCCTCACGCTTCGTCCGCGCACACCGCCACTCGTAGAAGCCGTTGCGGTTGCCGTCGTTGCCCAGAGACGCTGGACGATCGCCAGGACTGGGCACGCAGTCTGCAGTATACGTGGAGCTCTGTTTCGCTGGCTTCCCACTGCAACAGACACCAAAAGTGTGTGAATGTAGGAGGAACTAGTTAGCATGAACTAGCATCAGACACAGGGGCTCACCGTGCGATGTTAGAGCTGTTGGTGAGTGTAAGCGAGCGGTTCCCAGGGATCGCCTCCCACGACACGACTTCGTTCGTCTTCGCGTCCTTGATAATATACTTGTATTCCAGTGGGAAGTATGCGCGTTCTGCCGGGAACGCCACGGTCACAGAGAAGGTCTTCTCAGCCGCTGATTCCTCCGTCAATTTCAACGCCACTGCAGATTCAAACACACCACATCAGCACCTCTATAGAATCACCACACAATTCCCCATATAATGGGCAGCGTACCTGCTCTCGTGGAGTCCCATGCGCCGAGTTCCGGCGCATTTCCAAGCACAAACACCTGCGCGTACTCGATGCCTTGCGGCGCGGCCGCTAGATGGCGCCCGAAGACCGCGACTTCGAACACCACGTCCATGGCGTCTCCTTCTATCTGATAATGAGCTCGTGGGCTCGTGGGGGTCCTTCTGTGTGTCAATACAGCGTCGCGAAGCCGCACGTCGATTGGCTTTGTCTTGACTTTCGTCGGCGTGCTTCTCTCTTTGATCACGACGCGCGCAACAGAGAAAACACAGAGTGATGTTTGGTTCCTGCTAAAACCGAAGATTCATGCGGCGAATCAGATTCTTCTCCGTTGGGTCAGGTTGAAGCCGCATGGGCGTTGGTTGTTGTCGTTCTGGAAGCAACCCACCACTGTTTCCGGGACTACGAGCCTCTCCCACTCAACAGCTTCCGTGTATTGCTAGTAGATGTCCGCTCCTTCACTAGATTGTGCAGACGAGAGGCGCGAGGGTGTGTGAGTGTGTCAGATAGAGAGTGTGGGCGAATGCGTTGCACTCGACGAGAAGTTCAGACGAGAGCTGCCTCTATATAACGAACACCGCATCCATTATTAAAATGACCTGCCCGCGTTGGAAGACTTCATCAAGGCCACTGGCCATCTCATTGTGCCGTATCACTTTCCCATTCCAACGCTATACCAAGTCGCGAAGAACGAGAAGAAATCACAGAACTTCTACTTGTCGGGTCTCGTACGTGATGTGAACGTCATCCCGTGGCGAGACGACGCGCGGGGATTGAATGTCGGCCGCAATCTGGACAAATTTCTTAAGAATCCTAAGCACCAAGCCAAGTTCCCAGACACTACGAATGCGCTGATCAAACTGGGCTACGCTGTGGGTAGCAAGACACGAAATGATCTTGAGTGGGAGCGTCAGACGATACCGGCGCTTCGTGTGTACTACGGACTCTACCACCATTCGCTGGTTACAGTTGACTACGTGATGCCACAACACGATGCACAGTGGCCTGTCGAAGCGTGGGGCTTTGCCTTGGGCGACGGGTTGACTCCATTCGTTCATATCCAGGGACAAGGTCGACGAAGGAGCTCGAGGACCTCGCGAGTGTCAAGTTCGCGTTCGATGCAAACGAACCGACTTGGTCGGAGTGTGTTTTGCCGTCGCTGGAAGTTTTTTCTCGAGAGAATGACCACTGCAATATTCCACCTGGATTCGTCGTGCCTGCGATGGAACCATGGCCACAGAAAGTGTGGGGTCTCGCCCTCGGACGTGTTGTGGCCGGCATGCGATCGAAAGGCAACTATTCAGCCCAAGTCAAGCGCGATGCACGCCGTCTAGAAGCAATCGAGTTCGTGTGGGACCATTTTGAGCACCAGTGGAGCGATTGTATTCTGCCATCGCTGGAAGCCTTTTTTCGTGCGTACGGCCACTGCAGAATTCCACGTGACTTCGTCGTGCCTGCGATGGGGCCGTGGCCACGGAAAGCGTGGGGTCTCACCCTCGGGATTTCCGTCAGCTCCATTCGCAGGAAGCTTGATGCTCAACCCGCGTTTCGCTCAAAATCGGGCACAAATCTATCCCAGCATCGTCGGTACAGGCACTTCCGACAGCGACGACAATGGTTTTTCACCACAAAAAAAAGAGCAACCGTGCCATGGCCAATCCACCCGAAAAGCACCACAGGCGCTGCGCTTGTGCGGCAGATACATACTGTAGTAACTTCATCTCCTTACAGCAAAGAGAGTCGATAGATGGCCTAGCGCGAGCGGCTCGCTTAGTGGAGGCTCGCGGCGATCCTTCACTAGGTTGGATATCAGGTATTCCCATTGAATCGTTTGCTCGGGGTACCGTCGGATCCAAAGACAGTATCGACGCGGCCAACAAGCGCAAAAGAAAAGACCAGGAAGCGATGTTTGGGTATATTTGGGATGCGCATGACGCCAAACCAACGCGCAATGGCGTTGGGTCCTACCCACGACCTGAGAGTCCTCCTATTCATAGCCACCGCGCTCGTTTGTGTGCTCACTTCGAGGCATGCCTTGGTACCAACGCCCATCGCCGCCACTCCACAGCCGAGCGTGCAGCAGAGGACACCACACTACATTCGTGAGAGGAACGCCATCCACCATGGACCACACACAGCACATCGTCGCCGACATCGTGGCGCGGTGCAAATACCAGAATGTGGAGGTCAGCGAGACGCTCGCGGCGTTTGCCGCGCGTATGGTCCTGCACCGCAACAAGCGCAAGCTTGTGCTGGAGAAGGAAATGGAACGCAGTGATGAGCAGTACCTCGTCGACCGCTGTGTCCAAGTGCTGCTTCAACAGCACGACCCGTCACTCGAGACCATCAAGATGCAACTCGAGTTCGACTACACGTACGCGCATCTTGAAGAGGCGCTTCGCCAGAAGCGGGAGCGCAAGGATCACAGAGTCATGGCCATGCAGCGGAACATCGCGACGCTCGTACCTCAAAAGGCCAGCGACTTTGAGACGCTGACGACGCTCTACCGACAGATCTTCACGCTGCTGATGCTGGACGCGGACGCTCCTGACAAGCCTGTGGACCGTAATGTCGAGAAAGAGGTCGCTGCGGCTTTGGAGAGTGTCTTCCCACGTGTCGGACTCAAGACCTTCGTGACGATGTCGGCGGAAGACAAGCGTTTCCAACTCGATGAGCTCATGCGCATCGTCGAAGGGATCCGATTGTTCAACAGGGAGCTTGGGAAGGGCGGCGTGGGGATCGTCGTGAGTGTGGACGACATCCAGGAGCAAATGATGTCGCTCACGCGCATGATCAAAGTCGAAGTCCAGGACGCCAATGAAGTGTGTACGCAGTATACGGAGGTGCTTCTCCACGCCCACCACAGCCAGCGTCCAGAGGAGGAATCGGACGGACTCGAGCCCAATGCGGAGACCATCCAGCGTTGGCAGGACGAGCTCAGTAACCGCCGCCAGTTCTTGTCGTACCTGCAGAGTCTCGAGGAAGACATCACGTTTTCCAGCGACAAGATGGAGACCATGATCACAACGTTCCGGACGGATCTTGGAGCACTCAAGAACCTCGTAGGCTCTCGCACGTCGCTGCCAAAGTCGCAGGTGTATCCGCTGTTTGAAGCCGTGAGTAAGTCGTGGAAGGTTTTGCTCCATGAGCACGAGCTCCTCCAGGCTCGTTCGCGGTCATTGAAGGCATTGATGCAGTTCAAAGACTCATTTGACCGTTCGCTGGATGAAGACTCTGAGCACTGGCGCCGCGCAAAGAAGTTTGGCACGATCCCCGCCGAAGAGCTCTTCGATAAGCTCGAGACCTTCCCCACAGAAGGCCACCTGGGCACTGAGAAGAGCAGCACGCCGCCTGCCACCAAGATGCCGTCATTCCGGATCAAGAATAGCTTCTCCCTTGAAGACGACACGCTTGACGACGAGGAAGAGTCAGCAAATGCTGATGCTGAGGAAGGTGTCGCCGATCCAGTCCGCATGCCAGTGGACACGACCCCTGAGTTCATGCAGCTGCCTCTCGAGTACCAGGGCTTCTGTCCGTGGGCTATCGTCGAACGTGGTGGGCTTCTTCTCCCTGGAGATCCATCACTAGGCGTGGTACAGTACCGCAACGCATACCACGTCTTCGTGAACGAACGAGCCCTACAGGAGTTCATGGTCCACCCTCGTCGCTATGTACAGGGTATTCTGCGTCTGGCGGCCAAGCAGCCGTCGCTGATCTACCTGCTTCGCCTGCAGGATTCGTTCCCGAACACGAACCTCAGCTCGCTACTCAAACTCTGCCACCACTTCCCACACGGCACTCCCACGAGCGGCTCCGATGCGGCCGCGGCTGGCGTTCACCCGCTGCTAGCTCCTCCTCCAGCCCAGAAAGTCGACGCCAGTACCAGCACGCCAACGCACTTTATCGAGAAGAACATTGACTACAACTACGACTGGAACGAGTGGAACTTGCGACGCAAGGCCGTGCAGATCGCCAACTTACGTCACTGCAAGACCGCCTCGTGCCAGACGTCGCTCAGTCACTTCCGTCGCGAGATGGACACGCAAGTGTACTTGCCGCAGGACAACGAGACCCAGACGGGCAAGGAACGAGGCACGAATCCGCCGCGCGTGACCACGTACTTTGCTGGTCTTCGCAGTGGCAAAGTGCCCACGGGCAGCAAGGAAGAGAGCAAGCATGGAGACGAATCGGAAGAAGAAGAGTCGAAGGGTGATGATGAAGAACGGCCAGCGATCATCTCGTACACGTTCGAGCTCTAGACAGCGACTGCAACCTGGATAACAAGCACTAAGCATACTCTTTATGAAGCTTTTCACCTCGTTTCACTCGTATTATTCCAACAGATCGGCAAAGAATCGGCGGCAGCTCTCAAACAACGACATGGTGATGGCCGTGGAGGGTGCGTGGAACGCCACACGCGCACCAGCTCCCTTGTACAGCGCCAACACGCCCTCTGAACTGAGTTTCACGAAAAACGTCACAACGTCAGTTACGATCGAGCTACAACGAGGGATGACGACACGAGGTACGAAAACTCACCGGATCACCTTGGCGAGTCCATCGACAAGTCCGTTATACACGACGGCGTTCGGCTCCGCAGCGTACGCTCGTTGCACCTACAGCAGCCATAGAGCAAGGGTGAGAAAGTACGCCTCCCAGAGACTGACCTACAGATTGCACGTAGTACCTGTAGACGGAGCTTGATGAGATCGAGTGGGTTGGTGATGAATGACGCCGCTGCTCCGGCCAGCGCGGCGCTCGCGAGCGTGTGCTGAGGCGAGAGCTCCGTTGTGTTGAGGTAGTTCTGAGCCAATGCCTTGTTCTGGTCAAATTGCAAGCGTACACTGTGAGGCCTTCAGAAACCTCCATTGGTGGAGAGGTCAAACCACTGACCTTTTCGTAGAACATGAAGTACAGCGCCGAAAACGGACCAAACGACAGCAGAGTCGCGGCGTAGCCCTTGTACAGTCCTCGCAGACGCTCTGCCTGCATAATCGTCTGCACAGCATGCGCCGTATTGCGGTAGTACACTCGCTGGCTCGCGGTCGTCGACGCGCCTTGCGCCACGGGCAGTTGGACTTGCATACGCTCCTTGATGACGTCAATGGGCACCCAAAGCACGCAGCTCATCGCCTCAGCCAGCATACCAGCACCAAGATACAGCAGCGACGGGTTCTCGCGGAATAGCTCGACGCCATGAAGCGAATCCTTGGAGACTTCGTACGACGTCAAGTACAGACACGTGGCAGGCGCGGATCCGATCATACTCACGCCCAGACCACGGTACAGGCCTCGGAATTGAAGCACGTTGAGGTTCTTGAACTGAAGCAGCGCCATGACACTTTGTCGTGACGCAGGGCTGGCTTGGAGACGCGCCTTGACTGTATCAATCGGATGACAGAAGATTCGGCCGATCATACCGGCCGACGCGCTGCCCAATAGCGTTGGTATTTGGTCGGCAAACTACACAATAAACACATCAATCGACGCGTGAGGATCTCATCTAGCTCATTCTGGTGGTGTTGGTGGCTCGATACAGCCCATACCCACACATACGTGCGCTAATGGGCACCTACCGACTTGGCTTCATCCTGTTTCTGCGCCATTTCGTTCCGGATTCCGTCGACCGACCGTTGCATCCCAATCAAACCAACCAGCTGGGCGTCCAATTGAAGCACTTCAACTCCTAATCCAACGTTATTATACGCTTCAATCCCACGCATCCATCCTTCCATCCCCTTCGCCCTTTCCAACCAGACCCGTATCCTTTCTCCAACCCACTCTCCATCCCAAACCCACCCACTTAACCGAATTTTCATGGGACAATGACCGTGAATCCGCGCTCTGGGTCGATGCGACAAACCCACGGAAGCCATTAACGGGTCTGGGCCCGCCTGTCACCTGCACGTGGTGACAACAAGGACAGACGCCAGACCCCCTTTTTGCCAAGTGTAGCTCCCTCAACAGAGAAGGCACCGGCGTCACAGTCGCCACTGGACTCGAGGGGCAACCAATCCCACGACAACGACAACGCACGCGAGGAAACGCGCGGAAGCCACACGGCAAGAAGACACGCAGAAGCGAGAAGCTACACAAGACAACTAGAGAGTAACCATGGCGGGCGGCGACGAGTGGGTCGACGTGCAGAAGAACACGTTCACGCGAGTGGGTTACCCTTTTTGGATACGGAGACTGTCGGTCGTGGGGTACAAGGGAAACTCATGGGGAAATTTGTGTGTGTTGTAGTGGGCGAATACGTATTTGTCGCGCAAGCGCATGCAGATCGACGATCTGTATGAGGACCTGAGCGACGGCATCCGGCTGATCGCGCTGCTGCAGATCATCTGCCGCGAGAAAGTGTGCAAGGTAAGCTCAGCTTGGATTCTGTGTTGAAGATGCAAGGGGAAACACTGTGGGGGAAACATGGGCTCACTCGATGTTTGTATGGGTTGATGTTGAGTAGAAATTCAACAAGAAGCCGCGCATGCGTATCCAGAAGATGGAGAACCTGAACATGGCGTTTGCCTTTTTGGCGAAGAAGGACGTCAACCTGACCAACCTGGGCTCGTCGGATATCCTGGACGGCAACCAGAAGCTTATTCTCGGACTCATGTGGACGCTCATCAAGTCGTTCCAGGTCGCGGAGATCGACGTCGAAGGTGTGTCCGGAAAGGACGGTCTGCTGCTATGGGTGAACCGCTCGCTGGCCGACTACCCGACTGTGGAAGTTCGAAACTTTTCGAGCTCGTGGGCCGATGGTGTGGCGTTCTGTGCGCTCATCCACCGCTTCTACCCGAGCCTCGTGGACTTTGAGAAGATCGACCGCGCGAATGCCACGGAAAACGTCACGCGCGCGTTCACGATCGCGCAGGAGAAGTTCAAGATCCCGCAGCTTTTGAACGTGGCCGATGTCGCTGGCCAGGACAAGCCCGATGAGAAGTCGATCATGACGTACGTGTCGCTGCTCTTCAAGGAGTTTGCCTCGGGCGTGCAGAAGAAGAAGGCTGTGACGACCATCAGCAAGGCCGTCAACATCGCGCAGCGCCACCAGGACCTCGCGAACGAATACGAGCAGAATGCCTCGGGTCTGCTCGAGTGGCTCACGTCCCAGGTGGAGCGATTCCAGACGCTGAGCCAGCCTCGCCGTCTCGCGGAGACCAAGGAGGCGCTCGCGCACCACCTCGAATACAAGAAGAGCGAGAAGCCGCCGCGTGAGGCGCAATACGTGACCGTCGATAGCTGCGCCGGTCGTTGGATCTCGAGCTGCAAGAACAACAACCGCGAGATTCCAGTGTTGGACCCACCAGTCGAGAAGCTCCAGGAGATGAAGGCGACGTTGGATGACCTGGAGACGGCGTTCGAACTCAAGCTGCGCCAGAACTTGGAGAGCTTCCAAAAGACGGAGGTGTTTTTGGCCAAGGTGGTCAAGGAGCTCGAGAAGGTCGAGAGCTGGGCCAAGGACAAGGAGTCGTCGGTGCTTTTCGACGAAGGCTTGCTCGCCAGCACGACCGCGGAGGCGGAAGAGAAGCTCGAGGGCGTCGGCTTCATCGAGGAGATCGAGCTGCCGCGTTACAAGCAGCTCCTCGCGACCGTTGTTGAGCACTCGCAGGGCCTGAGCCCGGAGAACGCTGAGGCCGCGTCGGCTGTGGAGCGTGTGGAGACCATGAAGGCGTTTGTCGCCACGGTGGAAGCCAAGATCGAGGACGTTAAGAACAAGATCCAGGAGGCGATCCGCGCCCAGCTGGAGGTCGATGCGGTCGTCAAGGACTGCAAGATGCTCATGCGTAACCTCAAGTACGTCATCGAAGAGATGGACGAGGAGATTGAGGTCGCCACGCGCGTGGATGATGCCACCAAGGCTGGTGTCCTCGCTGCCAAGGCGCACTTCGAGACCGTCGTCGTGCCAAAGGTCCAGGAGGCTGTCGTCAGCGAGAACGAGAAGCTGCTCTCGAAGAAGAGCGTGCTCGAGAGCGCCGGCCGTACGGCTGATGTCGCGTTGATTGAGAAGACCGACGCTCGTGTGCAGCGTCTGCTTGCGAGCTGCGAGGAGAAGAACGGCTACTTCGAGGAAGAGCTCGCGAATGTCGAGCGCCGTGATGACATCTGCCGCAAGTTCGCTGAGCTGTCGTCCAAGCTCAAGGAGCGCTGCACGCAGAGCACCCAGTCGATCAACAACGTGGACGGTTCGCTCGCCGACCAGTTCTCGTCGATGGTGACTCTTCGCCAGAAGCTGTTCCGCGTGAACACGGAGCACAAGCT
Organism: Pythium coloratum; assembly: GCA_023337545.1. Classification (NCBI taxonomy): domain Eukaryota; phylum Oomycota; class Peronosporomycetes; order Pythiales; family Pythiaceae; genus Pythium; species Pythium coloratum. Next base: position 12,073 of record JAADXE010000556.1, on the reverse strand, counting down.
CTCGATCGACCTTGTCGGCAATGGCGAGGGTGAGATTGACAACAACGAGGAACAAACTCCAGAAGAGGAGCTTGCGTCGCTCTCGGAGGAGATGGATGAGCTAGAGAAGGTCAACGACGAGCTTGAGAAGCTGCGCGTGTACACGAACCCGTACACCACTGAGACCATCCACAGCCTGCGTGCCCAGTTCTCGTCGCTTGAGACGGCTGTGCGTGACAAGGTCAAGTCGCTTGAGAAGGAGGTTGCACTGAGCCAGCTCGGCAACCTCACTGCCCAGCAGATCCAGGAGATCAAGGAAGTGTTCGACCACTTCGACCTGGACCACGACGGTGTGCTCGCCCGTGAAGAGTTCATCATGGCCTGCAAGGGTCTCGGCCTCGCGCTCAGTGAGGACGACTGCCACGACCAGTTCGACAAGATGGACGTGGACGACAACGACGAGATCTCGTTCGAGGAGTTCTCCACGTTCTGCGCCGAGCAGCTTCAGAGTGGCTCGTCGATGGACGACGTCAAGACGGCGTTCGAGATCCTAACCTCGGAGAACTTGACGATGGACAAGATCGAGGAGCAGTTCGACGCGCAGCTCGTCGAGTTCATCAAGAAGAACCAGTCCACGCTGCTGCTTCCTGACGGCGTGACGCTCGACTACGAGAAGTTTGCCAAGTTCATCTTCAGCTTGTAGTCGTCGTCATCGCCTTTTTTAAGTTTCCAAGTGCGCCAAGCGCGTCCGTACTCCGGTGGAGAGACCAACCAACTAGCCAGCCAGCCAGCCAACTGAGCTCACCAGCGTGATGCTAAGTACTCAGTAGGTAGGTGGTGGTATCGGTATCGGTGTGGCCCAGTCTCCACCGTCGACGTATTTCGCTTTTTAAGAACCCCCCTAAACCATGCATTTTTACCACTTTGTGTGCTGCTGCCGCGTGAATCATTGAACGACTACGCGACTCGCAATGGAGCACGGCGTCATGATTCAGCTGTCGCCATCGAATAGGATTTCGGTTCGCGTGGGGGGCTCCAGACGATACCGACAGGGGGGGTCTTCATCGTTCTCAGTGTAGCCATTTCATTATTTATGACATTTACAATCCATATATACTATCTTGACCCACCCGGGTTTATACTTGGGTTTTGTGTGGGTCTGGCCCATTTCATTTCGCAGCTTTCTTCCCCACAACTGCAACAATTGCACACTCGCAAATAGCAGAGCCACACTTGGGCAAAGACTCGAAAATGGACGACGTGGACGCCGCCGTAGAACGCGCGTATCTCGAAGAGCATGTGTCTAGTGACGCCGATATTCCTCGAAGTGATGAAGAAGACGTTGAACCATTGAATATGCCTGGTGCGGTATCTGCTGACGATCCAGAAGAGGAGATACGCCAAGCGAAAGACCAGGATGATATCCAGTCACGACGCCGCGCGTTGCTGGACAAGATCGCACTGTTTGAGAGACGCGGCGCCATTCTGCCTACAGACGCGCATACGCTGCGCTTTCAGGTCCACGAGAGCACCAGCGGCCAGTGGCGCGCCGTGGAAGAACGGCTCAAACGACTCGCATTTAGCTGGAACCCGTACCAGGACTACGACGCCGACGAGCGGCGCAAGCAGGACCAGACCAGTCCTACGAAGAGCTCTACTGACAGCAAGACAGGCAAGCGAGTGGCGTGTCCATCGCCGTCGAAAAAGAAGAAAAAGAAGGATTTTTACGAGCTTTTACAGCTCTCCAGTCGAGACGCCAGCGCCGAAGAGATCAAGAAACAGTTCCGTAAACTGGCACTGCAGTTGCATCCGGACAAGCAGCAGCAGCTACAAGCCAGTGGCTCAGCAGCTACAGAGCAAGAGCCGAGTACTGAGACTGAAGAAGTGGACTCTACGGAGTTTGCACGGCTTCGCGTGGCCTACGAGACGCTGAGTGATCCGGAGCAGCGAGCGGCGTATGATGCCAAGCTGCAGGAGATGGAGTCGGGCGCGTCCAGTCTGCAGACGTACGTGGAAGGCATCCACGTGAAAGACCAGATCGCGTTGGAGGCGTCGACGGACTTTGCGTCGCTCGAGTGGATGGCTCGCGTCAAGCACAAGATGGACGTGATGGACCGCATCGCCGAGTGGGCCAAGCTACTGCAGATACGAGCGACCGAGCTGCGGTTTGAGACTGGTGAGCCGTGTATCGGCAAGGGCTGCGGCAAGATCGTGTCGATGGATCGAGACCTGGAGTGCTACGGCTCGCCACGACGACGCGTGTATATCTGTTTGCTGCACAAGTACATCCACGCGTGTGATGAGACCTGTACGAGTCACTATGGCGACGCAGAGCTGGACCAGAAAGTGTGCAAGATGCGAGCGTACTGGCTTGTGCAGAACTGGCTGTTTGAGATGCTTCAGCAGCAGCAGATCGTGATGGCTCATCGTGCGAAGATGATGGAGGAACAGGAAGAATCCAAGGGAGAAGTCGAAGACAAGCCGCCGCCTCCAGGGTCCCAGTATGAGCTCGTGGCGTCGGAGATCCATCTTGGAGACGGCCACACGACCTTTTCGCTTGCGAAGGCGAATGAATGTGGAAGCCACCAGTGCCGCACGCGTTTCCAGTTTCTCGAGGACGGGATCTTCGTGTGTCGACGCCATGGAACGCCCCACGTGTGTACGTTTGAACAGTGTGAACGGCAAGAGTTGAAGTGCGGCAAGTACGTGTGCTGGGTCAGTGGCAAGGTATATGGCCACAAGCGAGACGAAGCTGGTACCGGCGTGCGAACGCGTCGCGTCGTGTACACGGACCGCAACGGCGAGAGCTCTTCAGTCGAGATGGAGGTGCCCGTGCTGCTTCCGCTGGGATCTATGACGTCGTACTTGTTGGAGGGCGGTCCGAAGTCTGCAGTTGACCGCAGCTCGTCGTTGTCGCCTCCGCCGCCAGCAGAGAAGGTCTGGAGTTACTGTGAAGGTGACCCGGAGGATGAAGACGATGTGGCCGGTTCATCGTCGTCTCAACCGCAACGCCCACGCCGTGCGATGACTGTCGCCAGTTTCAAGCGGGCTCGAGAAGACGAGATGTCGCCAACCCGAGCACGGATCCGTCGCCGCCTGAACGAGCGAGTGAACCAGTCGGACACGTCGTTCTACATCTACCTCCACGTGCCTCAAGCCGTTGCCAACTTGCCCAAGGTCGCCCTCGAGCTGCAAGAGCAGATGCCGATCACCGCGAGAGGCCCTCGTACGGAAGGTGAGACCAACAATGATGGAAGCAACACTACGAATGAACCAGAAGAGAACGACGAGCCCGAAGTTGCTAATGTGCTGCCGATCCGAGTCCAGCCTCGCCACACGCTCAACTATATCAAGCACTGGATGGAAGAGATGACTGAGCAGCTCATCTCGATCTGGGACCAGCAGATCTTCTGGAGCGACACGCTCATCGGAGACGAAGCCAAGGTCATGACACTGGAAGAACACGGCATCCACGACGGCGTCGCACTCGAGCTGCGCCTCCACGACGACTGTCCACTGCTCGTAGGAAACTGGACGGGTAAGCAGACTGAGGCAGGTGAGTACAATACTGTCCAGATCTCCAAGGAAGCTGAAGAAGATCTGGACGAGGAGCAGGAAGAGCAGGAGATACTGATCGATGCCGAGGAGAAGGCCTTCCAGCTGGACCAACTCCAACGCAAACGCCAGAAGATGGAACAAGGCGGTGCTATCCACCACACAGAAGTCATCGAGTACAACGGCACGGTGCCGCGGCTTCTCGGTGTGATTCCAGAGCGACCGCGCGAGTGGAAACAGTTGACGTCGTACGCCGAGTCCAAGCCGATCAAGGTCGAAAACCTGGCCTTCACGCAGTCGGTTGAGAAGGGCGACGAAGCCATGAAGCGGGCTTCTGCCAGCGCAGTCTCAGTCAAGCGAGAGAAAAAGTAACGCGATGCGCACACGACAGGAGGCTGTGTACTTGCCGTACATTTATGGGTTTACTATGAATCGTTATTGCACTGTCGATGATGCTGTTGCGACGCTATTTTACGATTCACCACGCAGCAACTCATACAAGAGCGAGCATTTGGATGACTGCGTATCGATGGTCTTCGGCCTCTACGGAGCCCACCGACTTGCACAGCTCTTCTGGATCACGCTCAGTCGCACGTTCATGGTTGCAAAAAGGGCTGCCGAAATAGGAAACGAACGGCGTCACCTTCTTGGAGCTCACCGTGTTCAGGCGGGTGTTATACCAGGAATCAAACCACGCTGGCAGCTCCGACACATTCGTGTGCTCTGCGTAGAGGACCTTGAGGCTGTCCAGGCTGCCAATACCACTCGGTAGTCGTGAGAGAAGGTGGTTCTGTGAAAGCCTTAGACGAGTGAAGCGCTGATGGTGGAAGAGCTCATCTGGGATGGTCTCAATTTGTGTATCAAAGAGTGTCAGCGATGACACCGACGCATGCTTGAAGGATTCGGGTAGCGACCCGAGAGGTACGTGTTCCAGGTAGAAATTGAGCCAAGTGTGGTCCTCGTAGGCGTCTCCAAAGTCGTCCGGCAGCCTTGTGAGGTTACTCGTATGCAGCACGAAACTCAGACGCGACGGGAGGCCACCTTGCAGCAGCCCTACTGGTAACGCAGTCAAGTTGGTGTTGTAGAGATGTATTCTGCGAGTGGTGGCTGCTTATGTCGAGTGAGTGCTGCACTGTGAGACCACTCGCTGATGGTGCAGTTGAGCGTCTGGATGCCAATCAAAATGGAAAATTGGGTCACGATCGATGGGATATGGAGCTCTGGACAGTGGCTGAAGTGGAGTTTCATGAGCGACTCGCTGTCGATAGTGTTCAGTAGCGACGTGATCTCTTCGCTTGAGCCTCGCATGCCATTACGGTGGCAGTTGATGTCGATGACGGCACACGACATGTTGTGTGCGAACCACGGCTTCATGGGCAGCCCGCAGTTGGCAGTAGGTGTGTTCGACGGTCTCAGCTCGGCTTGTAGTTGTGTTATTGCGACGGCAATCGCCCTCAGGATCGCGATTCTTTCCACGATGCTCACGAGACGAGACTTGGAGGGTTTTAGTGCCAGTGAACTGCGTTTCCGTGTGTTGTTGTCGATCGCCTCGATCGAGGGGTCTGACGACTTGTTTTTCATGCGAAGAAGCACGGTTTTGAGTGAACTGAGACTGTCGATCGCAGCGATATGAGGCACAAGCGACGAAACAAAGTCGAGCGGGGAGGTGACCATTGTCTGGCCACTTCGGATAGTGCCTTTGTGAACCAGAGGTGGTTGAACCGTAACTCGTCCGGGTATTTCTTGTTGGTCCAGTCGAATTCCACCATGTGCGGCACGAGAATCAACAGCGGGATCACGACAGACACGGCGACGTCGATGACCAGGTCCACACCGACGATCGCGGCTCGTCGTGAGCCTGGCTTCCGCTGTAAAAGCTTCGTGAGGACAGGTGCGTACACGCAGTTGATCACCAGTAGTGCTACGAGCACTTGGTTTAAGTGGACGGTCGGAACGGCCGAGCTGAAGAGGTACGCTTGGTACGTTTGGGCTCCGATCTCCACGCTCTGGCGCAGACAGAAGCCGATCTCAAAGAACTCGCCGCTAGCATCGAAATATTCATGCCACAGTGTCGATAGTTTCTCTTTGAGAAGCCATTTTCGTTGGATACCGATCAAATTTGACTCGAACTCTTCAGGAATCATGTGTTGTGATTGGGACGCTCGAGACCCAAGTCGGTTCTATAGCTTCGGGGACTCGGAGCCGAAGGTCAGTCGTCGGCTTGCGATGGAATGGCGAACATCTCGAAGGATCGCGACAAAGTGAGGAAGCGACACGACGAGGTAGCCGACGCCAGCGACTCGAAGCATGGACTGGGGCACGCACAGCAGCCACACGTTGTGGTACACGGCGTCTCGCGCGACGAAGATGTGGACGAAGCCGACAACGATCAGGAACAGTGCACACAGAAGCTGGAGAAGTAGCACGCCCGACCAGCAGCACACAAACTGAGCCGACGACACGACAAGATGATAAAGGTGCGCGTTCTCGCGACGTCGAGTAAACGAAGCTATTGGGAAGGCAGCGACGCGCATTTGTGTATGGACGACGTTTGCCTCGTCAATTGGCGATCGCTGTGACGTCCCTCTTCCAGTGTGCGGCGGTCGTCCTGTCTACGATTTCGCAAAGCCACAAGAGCGCTAGTCGACAGCCCACTCATACTTTGACTCAGAGTGGCTATTTGAAGACGGACGCCTCTTCTTCTTCTCATCGTCAGGCAAGCATGAGGCTTTCAAGTTTAGTGGAGACCTTGTCGTATCGAAGATGAGATACAGCCAGAAATTTTCGTCGATCGAACGGCGTGCAACGTATCTGGATACTCATTTCATCCACGTTCACACTGGTTGAAGGCCGTAGACCACGGCGAATCGATGGTCTTCGCTCTCAACGGAGCCCACCGACTCGCAAAGTCCTTCCGGGATACTGCCACTGGCTGATCGCTGGACGCATACCGGACTACCATAGAACGATGCAAACACCGTCGCTTTCTTGGGGTCCACAGCGTCCAGCGTGGTCTTATACCAGTCGTAAACCCACGCTGGTAGCTCCGATACGTTCGTGTGCTCAGCATAGAGGATTGCGAGGTTATTGAGACTGCCAACTTGGTTTGGAAGCTTCGATAAAACCCGATTCTGGGACAGTCGAAGCCGAACAAACGCCTGGTTGTGGAAAAGATCGTCTGGAATCCTCGCGATCTGCGTGTCGAACAGCGTCAACGAACCGATAGAAGCACGCTTAAACGACTCGGGTAGTGAGACCAGTGGCACGTGCTCCAAGAAAAAGTTGGACCACAAGTGGTTCACGCTGGCGTCTCCAAAGTCGTCGGGTACTCTTGTCAAGTTGCTTCTGTGTAGCACGAAGTTGAGCCGTGTGGGCAGGTCGCTATGCAGAAGCCCCCGTGGAAACTCGGTCAAGTTGGTCGTGTACAGGTACACTTCGGCCATTTTCGAGTTCTTTGTCTGGCTGAGTTTTGCGCTGTGAGGCCACTCGCAGATACTACAGTTGAGGGTCTGGACGCCTTGAAGATACGCAAAATCGGTGATGATTGGCGGTATCTCAAGCTGCGGACAGTGGCTGAAGTGGAGCTTCATAAGCGACTCGCGGTCGACAGTGTTTAGAAGCAGCGTGATCTCTTCGCTTGAGCCGCTGATGCCGTTGCGATGGCAGTTGAGGCCGACGACGGCGCACGACATGTTGTGTGCGAACCACGGCTTCATGGGCAGCACACAAAGCGCGGTTGGTGAGTTTGCTGGTCGTATTTCAGCTTGGAACTGCGCGATCGCGACGCCAATAGCCCACAGAATTGCGGCTCTTTCAAACAAACGAACGAACCGTGACTTGGACGAAGCTATCATCATCGTGTTGCGTTTGCCGGTGCTGTCAACAGCCTCCATGGAAGGGTCCGACGACTCGTTTTTCACGCGAAGAAGCACGGTTTTGAGTGAACTGAGACTGTCGATCGCACAGACGTGAGGCACCAGCGACGAGATAAAGTCGAGTGGCGACGTGACTATGATCTGCCGCACTTCGGACAGCGTCTTGGTGAACCACACGTCGTCGAACCGCAGCTCGTCGGAGTATTTGCTGGTCGCCCAGTCAAACTCCAGCATGTGCGGCAGCAGAATCGCCAGCGGGATCACCACAGACACAGCGACGTCGATCACCAGGTCCACACCGACCACTGCTGCGCGGTGGGAGCCTGGCTTGTGCTGCAGAAGCCTCGTGAGAGCAGGCGAGTACACGCAGTTGACGACCAGCAGCACGACGAGAACGTGGTTGAGGTGGACCACAGGGACAGACCAACTGAAGAGGTACGCCTGGTACGTCTGCGCCACGATCTCCACACACTGGCGCAGACAGAAGCCGAGCTCAAAGGACTCGCCGCTCGCATCGAAGTATCGACGCCAGTAAATCACGACGGTCTCCTTTATTTGCCTGAGACCCCACTGCGCCTCCGGTGGAGCCATTGTGTCGGGTCCCAACCTAGGAAGACTAGGAGAGACCAAGAGGCTTCGGTTGGTGGTTGTGGACTGCCTTGGAGGCCTCCTCCTCTCGGAATGGAAGGTCAGACGTCGGCTTGCTGTGGAGAAATGCAGGTCTCGCGTGATGGCGAGAACGTGCGGCAGCGCAAGCAGTAGGAAGCTGACGCCGGCGACTCGCAGCATGGACTGAGGCACGCGCAGCAGCCAAATGTTGTGGTACACGGCCTCACGCGCGATGTAAATGTGGACGAAGCCCACGACGAGCAGGAACGTCGCGCATAGAAGCTGGAGTAGCAGCACGCCCCACCAGCAGCACACGAATTGGATCGGAGTCACCACGAGATGGAAGTGGCGCACGCTGGGCAGGCGCCGAGTGAGCGCCGCCTTTGGCAACGACGCGATGCGCATGGCGGCGGTGGCGATAGGAGTCAAGAGGCACGCAGGACTCAGTCTACTGCTACGACTACGGCATGACGTGTTGTTCAGTGTGGTTGACAAGGCTATTTTAGTGTACGAGGCAACGAATGGACTCTATGTGTGGAGCTCTTTGGTGATCCAAACAAACACGAAACGAGTCCCCCATGAGCAGCTACGAAAAGACTTACCCACGTCATCCATCCCAGGCGTTGCCTTCAATGGTTGATCAGCCTGAGACCACCCGTAGCCAATCCATTCGGACATGTTGATAGGCTCTAACGACAAGCCACAGACGCTGTGCCAAATGGATCTACGTCAGCTGGACTACTAATCGGCATTTAGTGGCATTTGCGCGTGCACGCACATGCACTACGATAGCTAGAGTCTACTACTTCTACTGAATGAATGAATGATTGAATGGATGGAGAATCGCATGTGATCAGCAAAGATTTCAGCGGATAGTCTTGCGTCAGCAATGTCCGCACCTCCGAAGAAGCGGGCGCTCAGGCGAAAGAAGACTGTGTACAGATCATCTCGCATGGATCTCCATCAAAAGCAGGAATATGAAATAATTGGCGTATCTGCGCCTGGCGAGAAATCGCTGTGAGGCCCGATGGAAATCGAGGAATGAGAGATGTGGAGATGGTCGAGGCGCGGATGTTTGCTTTGGAAAGGCGACGGTGATCCACTGGACAAGAGCGCATGCTGTATTTTATGTGGGACACAGAATGGGTGTTCCTATTTTAGTGTGTACACATTATATAGAAACTAACCTATAGCGTAACCATATTGATAACCGCTACGATGCCTTGAAAGGAAGACGCAAAATGGCGGCAGCCGAACTGGACGCTGAAGTTTGCAGCTGGACTTCATGGGAGTGGGAAGCGCTCGAACGCCAATAGCACCGTGTCTCCCTCATGAGACACAAGTCTCTCTTTATGATTATGTGTTACTTTCAGTCGCTATCGATCTTTATCACTATCTCGCTATCGCTAGTTTGTTGAAGTCTGCTGACGGTGGAGTTATCACCATCGTTGCCTGTGGTTGTGTTCATCTTGGTTTTCCTGTGGTTCTTCCTTGATTGCGACCGACGGTATTGTGACGTCGTCTTCGTCCAGCATGCGCATGAGCTCTTGCAGATCAAACTCCGTGAGATCTGGCAGCAGAGGCTGCGCCGCGTCGATGTGGTCGAACAAATCGCCTTCAAGCGATATGAGACCGAGCTCCTCATCGTCTTCTGTGGCTTCCTGTTGGCTCTGTTCTGGCTTGACGACTATCAGTGTGTTTGTAGGAGTACTGGGCTGTGAGTGGGCGGCTGATCGCTCGATAGGCGGCACAGGCAGGCCTTGCTTCCTCAGGCGCCGTCGGTGATCCACGCGGCGCTGGTTGATATTCGCGCGCTCTCGGTGGTACGCGCAGAAGCGGTGGAGTCCACCGCCTCGCTTTTCACTGCGCAGGTTCTCGCACAGCTTGCTCGGGTATCTACACAGCACGACGCTGCGGTCGGGGCTGTGGATCGACATGAAGGTCGTGGTCGTCGGGTGCGCGGCGCTGTTCGTGTACGAAGGCTCTGAAGTCGCTGGCTTCGTGAAGAGGTACGAAGGCGTAGAGAGCGAGGAGCGCGGCATCGCCATGGTCTGCATCATACTGATGCGGTCGGCGGAGGAAGAAGAAGTTGGATCTGTAGGCGTCGGAATCGTAGCTCTGTGGTGTTGAAGCGCGAATTCCATAATGAACTTTCTGGACCTAAATGCAAACGGAAAGATCTGCGACATGAAAATGCTGGAGTGTTGGTCTCTGCCTCGTCGGTGAGATAATCCAAAACCAGTGGATTACTGATTGCGTATAGTTACGCGACGTCTAAATTCTAAACCTTCCATATTACATTCTTGAAGTCTACCCGTGCAGCCAGAAACATTCCAGAACAGTCCAGAAGAAACCTGTAAAATTTGATTCAGAGTTGCATGTTTACGTACGTGTTTTTGACGCTTGGGGAGCGTCGGACAAGTGAGCTCCTGGATTGGTCGGCGCATGTTGATGCTGACGAACCACCAAGCAAACCGTCCTGATAGAGTCTACAGCACCACCAATGGATGTCGAACATGACGGCTCGCCGTGTGACTGCCAGCCGGCCAGCGTGTGACATTGGTCGACACCCCCCACCGCAATCCACCGCGTCAACTCATGCAGTGTGTCGCGACTGTAGCCTTATTAGTCGGCCTCGTCACAGGCCGTGAATGAGCCCGTGAGCTCCTGAGCCCTTGAGCTAATTTTGGACTAAAGGGGATTGGCATTGCACGGCCGGCATCCAGCCTGGCAATACCGGTACAGGTAGCAAGCATCCTCTCGGCTTGTGATACAGCTTCTAACGTGCGAACGATGCGCGGTGTTTTACCAGCGAAAATGGTTGCGGACGTGGCGCCAGCGGAGCTGCACCAGGAAGCAACGCGTCAGACGTCTCACTTGCATGTGACACTGCCGCCGTGGAGACACGGCTTCGTTTGGATCGTCATCGTGCTGATTTGTATGCTGAATGGGGTTTTCGGACTGGCTTGCGTGGCGCTGTACTACATCGGGCTGACGTTCCGCGGCGGATACCTCGTCGAAGTGATCGGCATGCTGCCTGTACGCGTCGTGCCAGTGCTGATCGCCAGTTACCTGCTCGTGTCGCTCTTTTTCTGGCAGCATCTCATCGCGATCCTCGTGGCGTGGATACGCGAGCGTCGCCTGGCGTTTCCCAGGTCGTCCTCCTGGCTCACGCCGTCTCATCCAACTCAGCGATCCTTGATACCATCGACTGGTCGACGTCGATGGTGGACAAGGGTGTGTTGGCCTGTGAGGATGGGGACGTCGGAACAGGAGCTTTTCGAGATCAACACTATTATTTTCGAGATCAACACTATTTTGACGCGCCGTACGACGACGTCTTTCTCATCAACACGATCAAGGCCGCACAGCAGATCTGCGCGATGAGCTCGTTGGATTTCGCGTCCAAGATGATGCCTTTCATCAGCATGAGAATCTGTTTGCTGCACTCGGAGGCGTTGTTAACGCCGTCAGAGCGACGTGGAGTGGCTAAAGCGACACCTTCCGGGTCTACAGGGGCGAATTCTCCAAGCGTTCGCACGAAGCCCAGGCGATACCTCCAACTAATTCGTGTTGTGTATCCGGTTTTTGTCGCGTGGGGTGGCGTCGTCCTCGCCGCTCATCTCCACGCAGCTCGAGTGAGCGAACGTGCTCCAGAGATTGAACGCGTCGGCTGCAAATCGAGCTCGCAGCCGTGGCCCGAGGACCAGTTGTCTTGTAACGTGCTTGAAATCAACTGCGTCCGTCGAAGAATCAACGGATCGGACGAAGAGATCGACGCGATTCTTCAGCCACTGAATCCCGTCGCGTTGAGCTCGCTGATTATCGCCCACTGCCCTCAATTATCAATTCCTCCGCACATTCAAACCCTCCGCAACCTCCTCGGACTGGAGCTCGCCAACAGCATACTCATTCGATGGAAAAATGACGCTGCTCTATTGAACGACAACAATCCGAGCCTCCAGTTCCTGACGCTCGTTCGGATCAACATGACAGCTCTTCCTAAGGGGCTCCAGTCGACTCAATTTCCTCGTCAACTGAGAAATTTCAATCTG
>JAADXE010000555.1:0-21393 GCA_023337545.1 Pythium coloratum | reverse complement strand
ACGCTCACGACGCAACTGTAGATACGATTCACGATGAACTCACGCGCAGGACGAATGTCGGCGAAGTCATGGGACTGTGCCGACGCTCGATCGGCCTGCGAGACCAGTCGCTGCTTCATGACCAGTGTCGCGTTGGGTTCTTGGCTGACTACGCCAGCGCCAATGCCTTGGTGGTAGAGCACAACGTCCGCCATGGCATCAAGCTGAACGCGGGCACCACCGGTCAACAGTCGCACTGACGTAGGCGACACATCGCCAGTTGCGAGATCAAGCACTGAGATCGCCAGGATGCCTTCGGTGAACGAGCGCAGCGCCTCCGGGAAGTAGGAGGAGAGGAACGCTTGGGTGGGGGTGGCTCCAGCCAAATGCTTTGCGTAGTCCTTCCAGAACAGGTTGCGACCGTCGAGATGTGGCTTTTGCGAGCTGAAGAAGCGCTTCTCCTGCAGACGACGCACTTTGCCTGGCTGCAGATACGGCTGAGCTCGGCGCTTCTTGATTTTTTGCTTTCGCGCCTGGCGATCGTGCTCGCTACCACCGTCATCTTCGTCGGCATTATCGGCAGGAGCTGTCTCTTCATCATCCTCTTCATCACTGTTGATGCTTTCAACGCCGAAGTCGTCATCTTCATCGTCGTCATCGTCGCTGCTGTCATCATCACTGCCTTCTTCGTCGTCTTCATCGTGGGTAGCTGCACTCGCGCTTTTCTTCTTCTTTTTGACCGAAAGGTCAAACATCCCCCCGATTTGCTGGGCACTGCTGCGCATCACAGGTGCTGGAGCTGCAGCTCCAAACGACATGCTGGCGTACACTGTTGTGTCCGCTCTTGTGTCCATGTACCGCAAATCATTCTGCGCACCGTAGCCGGGACCACCTGAAGGTCGTGGCGGTGCGCTCGATTCCAAGATGATTGCCTCATAAGCGACCTCGGCGATCTCTTCAGCCACTGGCCCTGGCTTGACCGCACCCTGCGAAAGCACCGTGTCAAAGATACTCGAGAGCTGGTGGGCCATCGAGCTATCGCCTGCGACAGCGCCATCAATCACGTCGATCACGTGGTGACACATGGCTTGCTTCCGCTCCGTATTGTCAGCGTGCTGGGCCACGAGAAGTTTCTCGATAACGCTCAGCTTCTGGAACACCCCAGGGTGCGCGTAGCGTTGCTGAAGAGTGAGCTTGTCTTCAAGTACAACCAGATCGATCAGAGACTTGGAGAGCTTGGCACTCACAAATGGCTTGACGTGAGCGTCGAAGAACTTGCGATCCTTCTGGAAGAGGAAGAAGTTGAGATCGTCACAGGCGTTCTTGCCGTAGAACGCAAGTTTGTCCTTGACATTCGCTGTGGGCCACTTCATGAGCTGCTCGACCAGGTCGGGGATCTTTGAGTCCGAGCAAAGCGTCGCCCACAAGTCCATGGCGCTTCCCAGCGTCTCGTACAGTGCGTACTTGCTCGAAAACGTTCGCGGCAGCGTTCGATTCTCACCGGCCCTCAGCACTTCGTGGCGCTGGATCTGCATCGACGGCGTCCCATCGTCTAGTGCTTCCTCAGAACTCAGTCGAACATCTCGCTTAGCGACGCCTTCCCCAGTCGTTTGCCTGGTCGTGTTGATCTGCGATTCAAGCGATGTCACGTGACCAGACTCGCTATCAAAAGCAAAGATGACGAGCTCCAGACCACTAGCCGCTGCTTCAGAGTAGAGAGGGATGTCACTGAGGCACACGCTCACAATACCCTGTGAGTTTACCGGAGAGCAGGCGACGACAGCGGATCCCCCAGCTAGGAAGGAGACACTGCTTGCTTTTTGAGTATCTCCACCTCCAACGCGCGACCTAAACGCCCCACCCTTACGGTGGAAGTCGGCTGCTGACTCCCTTGTCTTGAACCCGGACACCTTCTCGCCGTCTCGCATCGTTAATTCCTCCAAATCGCTCTCGTCGATCACGTGCGGGGTCTGAATCAGCGTCGGCTGGGGAAACGAAGACGTACCGATGAGCGTAATTGATGATGGATGAGCTCGCAGGAAGGCACGTCGCTGAAGAATGTACGTGTACTCGTCGCTGATCTTGCGTTTCTTCAGGTATTCGCTCTCGATGATAGTCGAGTCGAAAGCGAGGTTGGACACGAAATAGTGGCCACCACCATTGATCAAACTGTTTGCCCTTACAGTTGTCGTCAGATCGGCAATGGACTGGCTAAGGAACCGCTTGAGTACCACCCAGACTCGAGTCGTTTGTGGGTTGGCTTGATCAAGTTCAACGTGGAGCCAGATCTTGCCAGGCGCAGCTGCAACTTCCACATGATGATTCATGATCGTGAGTGGGCTCGTCGAAGTCGCCAGCAGGATCTTCTTCTGTTGCACGAGGATGCTGCTGTATGGAGCTGCGGGCGAATCGATCTGCTTCTTGCTGACAACGGTGATTGGGTACTTGACATCCAGTGGACGCACGTAAAGCAGGAAGAGACCAGCGCGAGCGATGGTGAAAGCGATGCTGATGATTTCTCCATCACTATTCTTGATACACGACAAGTTCGTTTCCAGTGCCTCTAGAACAGGAGTGGTCGCGTCGTCCGGAGACTCGAGGATACGACACAGCGTGATCAAACGCGATTGAAGCCACTCTTCAACACAACTTGAAATCGCACGAGGAAGAGGGATCTGAATCGTCTCGTGAGGAGCGCAGTTCACCATCTGCGGGGAGTATGTTCGCAAGTTGGGCAACTCCCAGCTCCACGAGTTCAGCCCAACGTAGTTGTCTGCGAACGAGGCAGCTACTTTGGTCACGAATGACAGCTCGCCGAAGTGGATTTCACCGCGCTCATCCGTTTGCAGATGCTGGTGGACATCCTCCTCGAAATGAGCTTGCTTGATCGAGATGTTCATCTTCTTCGAAGGAATCGGCTCGCCGTTGTGGCCCAAGACCACGATGTAGTACTCGAACCGATCTGTCGCACCTGCCATCGGACGGCGGAGGAAGTGGGGCGTAAACGTCGCTTCGAACTGCGTGACTCGCTGGACACCAAATGTCTTGGACGTATTGACTAGCGGCAGACGACGAAATTCGGTAGTATCAGACGGGCTGGGCTTGACACGAGCGGAAATCTCGACAGTGAGTCCTTCGGCATCCAGCGGGATCTCGAACGTGCAGCGGCCTTCCATCAGTTCCTTGATGGAGTCGAACGCCTGCACCACCTTGTGCGACACTCCCGCACTGGATGATTTGTTGACACTGGCGAAGCTGATCGTGGCCTTGGCATCCGCGAGCATCTCAACGGACACCGAGTGCTGCGTTCCAGTGCCGACAGAGAGAAGAGGACGAGCCAGGACCGTCGCCTCTTCACCAGGACGGAGCTGCTCGTTATCAATGTAAATATCAGCTGTGAGCTTGAAGGTGGCTTCGGTGTAGTCAAACGGACGCAGCAGATAACCGAAGTCATCTTGCTGGAACACGATACCAAACGAGTCCGAAGGCGACTCACCCGGCTGTCGGAACGGAATCACAATCACGCCGCTGTCGTCGATAGGGTGGAATGCTCTCGGTGGCTGTGCCTTTCTGTTGCCGTCTTTTCGGTTCATCAGCTGGAGGGAAGCATCCTTCAGCACGACACCACGCTCGTCCAGCACCGTGAACTCGTGGCCACGAGAAGTGACACGCTCAACGTGACGCAGATATCCCTTCCGGAGAATAGCTCGGCAGGTCGTGTCCTTCTCAAACACCTCGACCACGAAGACGCCTCGACGACCTGTGGCGTTTGGCGAGAGCTTCACGTGCACTCGCGATTTCTGCCACGGCGAAAGGTGGCTAAGGTCGATGCGCTGTTCCTCGTTCGGCAGCAGGCCATCCAGGGAGATGTTGCCCTGCACTTCACGACGCAGTCGCGTGTAGTAGTCGACGGTGCGCACTTCGTACACTTGGATAGTGAGAGTCTTCACGTTGCGCACGTTCACGAAGAACGCAAGGTCGTCCTCGGGTCCGAAGTGCGAGACGTTGGACTCGCAGAACGAGATCTCAGTCTTGGACGACCACTCGGCCAATTCTTCGCCCTTGCGCGGCAGCTTGTCCTTCCACACGGAAAGTTCACCGCAGCCAGAAACCACCATACACTCGGCTTTCTCCGTGTCGACAAACTCGCTTGTCAGGTACTTGCGAAGCAGCTTCTCATCATCATCCGTAATCTGGCCACTTGACCACAGCACGTACAATACCGACTTGATGAGGCTCTCATCTTCGGACGAGCTGATTCGCTCCTCTCCGATGATCACGCTGGCTTCATCGACACGAAGAGTTGTCGTTGGCTGGACGCCTGACTCCGAGCGATAGTAGTATGACGGTTGGCTGAACATGACAAGCTCATCGGCTCGAGCTGAACGGATGTACGACGTGTTTGCGAAATCCGCCCCGAAGCGTGGTAGCTCCAGGTACTGGAAGAACTTTGACTTGAGCAACCCATTCGCGTCGCGAAATTGGAGCTCCTGGAGCTGTTCGTGAAGGATCGACGCACGAAGCGGATTGGCGCTGGCACTGAACGCAGCAAGAGCCGCCAAACTCTTCTCAGCCGTTGCGAGCTTGGCCGCACGCTGGACATCGCCGTGCGCGTCCAGCTCAGACGCTTGCTCGATCGTGGCCACAGACTGCAGCAAGTAGATGTACCACAGCGCAAACTTTGTGTCGTTGCGAACGAGCCCTGGTTCTTTCTCTAGCAACTCGTTGAGCTGCACGAGCGATAGGCGGTCGTGCGCCTTGCGAGAGCCAAACTTCCTTCGTTCACCGTCCACCTTCTTCTTCAAATCTTCGACAATCACATCGAGGTAGCCGTCGACGTGCGCGTATTCGAAGACTTCGCTGTCCAGGAACAGCTCGAGAATCCACCAGCGCTTCTCAGCCGTGAGCTTCACAGACGTCGAGCTGCTGGCTGTCGACTGCTTGCCGAGCACGCCGCTGAACAGCGACCTGGCCATGGACGCCGCGCTTCGTTCACCCGACTTGTCATTGGCAGCGTAGATTAAGAGCAGCTCACGCGCGTACACGTCCATGTCCTGCAGGCCCCGACGGATACGGCGGACATAGGCCGCCTCGTCGTCAAAGTTCTGGGCCTCCAGCAGCACAGCGAGCACTTTCGCCTCCGTTGAGATCGTCTCCTCACTTTTCAGATATCATCACGCCCATCAGTCACGTCATTGAACACTTATATCACATACAAATCTCACCTCATCGCCGTCTCCCATGGGGTCTCCGTGGTCGACACGGCGCCTGCATCCGCAGGCGGCGAGTCACTCAGCGTCAACGCCATCTCCGTCGCCACCGCTCGGCTCAACTCCTACACACATCACAGTATCGTCAGCCTCTCATAATCACCTATCTACCCAACTAAACACGTACCTGGATCGTCGCCTCTGGCTTGCCCAGCCGCGTCGCCACCTCCAGTTCCAGCACGGCGCGGCGGTGGGAGATGCGCTTGGCCTTGCGCGAGAAACGCTTCTCCCTCAGCTCGCGCTCGCTGGCCAGCAGCTTCTCGCGCTGCTGCGTCATCAACGCATCCGCCTGCGCGTCACTCTTGGCGTCCAGCAGCTCCTGCACTTCGAGCAGCGTCAACAGCGCCGTGCGGTACGAGACGTCGGGCATCGTGGCGCCGAACGCGCTCAAAACAAGCTCTTTTTTCGCCGCGATTCCGGGCGCCAGCGCCAGCTTCTCTTCCCACTCGATCCACTGGTCCTCCGTGAGCGACGAGCCGTTCTCTCCCTCCCGCGCCAGCGCGAGTTCGTACGCTTCGTCCATATTGGTTGCCTCGTTTCCTCTCGTTGTCCTTTGTCGTTGAAGCTTCAAGTTGGAGACTGGGGCTGGCTTGGACCCAAATCTGCTGCTTGTACAGTCGGTACCGGGGATAAACCCGCTGCTGCGATATGGAGGTTGTAAGGTAATCAGAAGTCAGTGGTCAGAAATGATGAGATGAGACCCTTCTCTCATAACCTCACAACATAAAATATCGAAGGCATATGAGTTCCGTTGCGGGTTTATCCCCGTTACCGACTGTACCCAAAGATTCGCAGCAAAAACCCAAAATACCAACTCAGGTTGGGTTGAAATGGGTTGAAATCAGTCCGAAGGTAGCTCCACCAACACGGCAAAAGCAGAACAGCGTGGCGGTGTTGGATTGGTGAGGATACATTAGGAGAGATGTTAGGAGGGGGGGATACATAACTAGGCGAATGCACGCGGCGGATCTGAGCTCACAGGTTCCATGCTAGGTCAGCTAGGGCTGCGCGGCCTCGGTGTGCTTCTTGAAGTTGTCGAGGATGGCCTGCCAGCCCTTCTGCTGCATCTCTGGTGGGTTGGTGCCTTCGGCTTCAAACGTCTCGACCACGCGCGTCTTCTTGCCGTCCTCCAGTGATGTGAACGTGATGGATACAACACGCTTGTCGTCGAGCGCGTACTCGATCTTCTCGTGGAGCTCCACGCGCGTGTATGCGCCGCTGAAGTCGAAGCTCACGCTGCCGTCTTTCGCAGCCATGGTGGACGAGAACCGACCACCGACGACAAGGTCGTTGGTCGCCTTGGTGGTGTGCCAGTCGTCGGAGGCCGCGTTCCACTGGACGATATGCGCGGGGTCCGTGAACACCTTCCACACCGTCTCCACGGGCGCGTTGATATCGGCTTGGATGGTGAGCGTGGTTGCCATCGTGGTCGTGGGGGGAAGTAAGCTTAGTAGTGGTCACAAGGGAAATGGAGGACTGAGAATGCTGAAGACACAGGGCATTGGCGTGGTGTGATGCATTAGAGCGGTGCCATAATGACTCACTCCCTGCTTCAAGCAGTGCTTGGGTGGGAAACTGCGGCAAAGATTCCGCAAACAGTCGGGTTTGACCGGTGCTTTACCGGTTCCATTCTGCGGAAATGTACCCAACCGTTGATTGTCAAGGGGTCGCCAGTGGCGAGCGACAATCAATGATACATACTGCATTTCAATGTTGAATAAGGACGTCCAAGCAGTGCGGTGTCGGATACTGGCACAAGAATCCTTTAATTGGGATGCCAAAAGCATAAATGAGCCACGTCATGCAGAACGCAGCCTCGCCGCTCGTGCATCGGACCACTTGGATGCACTCCATTTTTCCTGGTTTCCCGACGCACGCCTTCACTCGCTCCACGCGGTTTCACTGAAACCATGCGTTCACTTCACGATCTTCCTGTTCCAAGTGTCTATCGGTCGCGCTCTCTGTCGCATCCCGTCTGTATGCTTGGGTTCAGATCATGTGGCCCCTGGAATGTGCGGCTCGTGAATTGAGCGGAGGATCATCTCAGGTTCTCATATTCTGTTAAATTTACCTGTATATTATGATATGTTTTGAAACCGATTCCCAAAATCGGGAGATTTGACTTGCATTTGACTGTGAATATATATATATATCACCATCGAGAAACTAGCAGAAATCACTGGAATCTGCAGACAAGATCTCTCGTGTGATGTATGATGCCCATGGATGACGAGTCGTGCGAAGGCGTGCTCGTGGGTACTAAGTGCAGTGGACAGAGCGATCACAGGCTCCGCTCGTTCGTCGAGTTTATCCGGTGCATGAGTGAGGCAGTGTCCCATTCACGAATATACCCAGCCTCACGCGCAGACACCCGCTCACCAGTACAGTAACAAGCACCATGGCCATGCCTGGTGGATTCGTTGTCCAAGCCACACTCAAGCTGACCTCGTCCGCTCAACGCGACGCTCCTGCGGTGACAACGGAGAAACAAAACCGAGAGCAAAGCGCATCGTCCAGCAGCAAGGGTGCCGTGTCGCGATGGTTCTGGCAGCTTCTGTGCCGGGGCGACAACGGAGTGGCCTCTGCTCAGCAGAGCACTGGCAAGCGCCACCACAAGTCGAAGGCCTTTGGATCGAACAATGCGATCAAGCAGTCCAGGAGTACACAGCTACAACTGACCAAGGGGCTGTGAATGAAGCAGACCCACTCAAGCGGAAAGACTGGATAGACATTTATAATATCACTGTACAGTAAAGTTCACAATCAACACTGTTGTCCATGGCAGACACCAGCACACCTTGGGCTTCTTGCCGCGTCCGCTTTGCATTGGCTTCTCGTCTTTCTCGCGACCGAGCGACACTTGGCCTGTAGCAAAGCGTCACTATCCTCCTCCTCACTCGAAGACCCATCGCATTCGAGACCCTGGCAAACACAAGTTGTGTTAACGATTAAACCTCGGTTCTTAGTTACGCATGCGAGCGTGTAGAGGGCGATCTCTGCTATCTGTAGAGCTATTCAGCGTCACCAACGAAGAATTTTTTGACTTCACAGCAGCATTTCCCCCAAGGTGCCTCCGGCTGGTCGAAAATTTCGGGATTTTTTGTTTTGTCCCGACTTGTTTAGATTTTTTCCTCTTTCGCCTGATGTAATTGTATTTATGCGATTGGACCGTAAACTATGCTTTTCCACGTCTCTTCAGATATTTCTGACATCATTTTAGTATGGGACGCGCAGTTTTCATCAGCCCCTTCCACAAATCTGGTTTTTCAGCAGATTATGCAGGCAATTTTGAAACGGCTGTATCTCATAACCTCAAAAACGGCTTTAGGATACGTGTGTCTGCCAGGGACTCATCTGACAGTGTGCGAACGCATGCGTCTGTGTACAAATCAGATTTTACTTCGGACTGAAACGGGGTTTTGGACTCAGTGTATCATTCGCCAGCACCACGATGTGAAACGCCGGGATACGTGGACGGCGTTCGTTGAGATCACCAGAGTTTCGATCATCCCTGCCCTGGAGCATGTTGGGTATAGAAACTTTGGGTGAGAAAAAACGGTATGCAGCCCTCCGTCCGTGTTGCATCTCGGATGACGGGCCTCGTGTTGCTTGCAGTGAACCTGCTCCCTGTCGTGCTTCGTGAGTGAAAACTGTCAGTTGCTGACAAGTTTCCGACCTCGTTCAGCAACTCACACCACTGACACCACTGGATATGATCGAAAAGCTGTTGACTTCCTTCGACACGTTTGAAGTGATCTACGATGAAGAAGAAAGGTACGTGCAGCGAAGCGCGAGCGATGTGCTGGTAGTTTTGGCAGCGAAATACGAAACCAGTGCATGTCGTACCGGTATGTCCAATTCGCCACGTTGTTACTCTTTATGCGGCGTGTTCTCGCTTGAAAAATGAAAACTTGTTCCTACTGAAGCCTACGACGGCGACGACCAGCATCGCGCCCATCACAATGACCGAAGAAAAGTTGCTGGCCGAGTCCATGATCGCCGCGGCCGCGCCGTTGTTTTCGTAGTTCATGCTCCAGACGTCGTCGTCGCTCTGCTCGTAGACGCTCGTGACGAAGTTCACGATCGAGTCTTCACGGAGCATTGCCGGATCCAGCGTTGGTGTGCGGACGTTGTCAGCAAAGCAGATCGGACACGCCTTGACCGACGGCCAGAAGGCCTTCTTCGTGACCTTGTTCACCTTGTTGTGCATGCGCCAGAGCCACAGCACGAGCGCGTTGTTGCCCTTCATGTCGGCCGCCGCCAAGTCGGTGATCACGCTCTGTGGGTTCGCTGCGAGGAAATGTTTGACGCAATCTTCACAGCCGAAGAAGTGCATGACAAAGAAGCGGATGGCAGCCGCGATGTGGCTTGGCTTGAGTGGACACGCTGGGGTACCGGAGGTCACACCCATGCTGTGGAAGAGCGTCCACAGTCCACACGTGTAGGTGTTGCAGTGGGTCCATGCGGTCTCCTCGTCGTACTGCAGGAGCGTCTTGGGGAACGTCGTCGCGCTTGCCATCGTCTTCCACTTGTCGAGCATGCTCTTCCACGCCGAGCTGTCCCAGCTCTCTCGTTGCCGAGCGACCTGCGCGAGGTCGCGGAACACGGCGCGATTCGTCTCCAGTGGGAAGGCCGCCGCTAGAGCCTCAATCCACAATAACGCCGCGTGGAAACGCTCGCCTTCGAGCACATCCACGCCGATAAACAGCGAGTTTTCGAGTGTGAAGATCGCCGCCGATCCGGCGTCCTGGAGACGCGCGTATTTCATCGTGAGCGAGCGGTCGTTGGGTAGTCCTAGTCCGTCCGAGATACGGTCATTGCGGATCAGATCGATCTGCTGGTCGACGTTGTCCTCGCTCACACCGGGCTCCATCTTGGCCTCGGCAAGCAGATCCTCCACCCACTTGACGATGCTGGCCTTGTTCTTGCTGAATTGTGTGTACTTCTTTCCCTTGGGCGCGTTCTTTGGCACGTGGAAGATCTTGAGCGTCGGGTAGCCCATGATATCCTCCTTGAGACAGGCGCCGCCGTTCTGCGTGCAGTCGATGGCACCGACGTGGACGCTCTTGCTGCCGGCGTAGAACGTCGCGATCTTCTCGAGCTCGGGTGCGAACGTGCGGCAGTGCGGACACCACGGCGCGTAGAAGTCGACGATCCACACTTCGTCCGTCTTGTTGGTGAGCATCTCATTGAACGTCGCGTCGGTCAGCGTGCGCACGTGGAACGAGTCCTTGAAGAAACCGCCAGTGTCGCGGAACGCCGCCGAAACACCGCTGACGAGCACTAGTATGCAGGCGAGCATGAGCGTAGTCGTGCTCTGCCTGGAGAAGCGGCTCGGACACCGCGTCATGGTTGCTTGGAATGGGAATTTGCTTTGTTTAACGAACGACGGAGATGATCGTGTTGTGACGCTTGAGGCGGCGTGGAAGAGACCGGACCGACACGTGCAGACAGCGGAGAGACGCGCGCAACGAGCGAGGTCACAGAGCGACGCGTGTATGCGTGCGCTTCTCTACGGATGTGATAGAGAGATGTGGCGCCGCTGCGTCAAGAAACCCCTTCGTCGCGTCTTGGTCAAGATGCGATGCGATGGAAGCATGCAACGTGTCTATTTCGATCATATTATAGAGGCTGGATGACACAATCTACTTAGAAAGGGTATGATATTAGACAGAAAATATGTGACGTGGAGCACAATCCTGTCCCACGTCACAGATTTTCACCTTACGACTTGCGCTTGTCCTGCAACTGCCTCTGCAGCACGCTGAGCTTGGCGTCCGACCAAGGCGTGCCCGCCTCGCTGTCAGGCTGTGGAAGCTTCGGGATCTCGAAGCGCATAGTATAGGGATCTGGTGAGTGGTTGCGCAGCGGCGAGAGTCCGTTGGCACTGCCAGCGTTGTTGCTTCCACCGTGAGGAACACTGCCTCCAGTCACGAGCCGCGAGTCGGAGCTGCTGGAGCCGAGAGGCTTCGTCTTTGGCTTGATCTTCGGCGTACTAACCCAGTCTGGGAGAGCCGAGAGCGCACCCATGTCGCTCGCCATTTGCCACTTCATTCGAAGCGCACTCAGTTCGTTCTGCAGACGCTTGGTCTCTTTTTGGGTCGTCGCTCGCGTCCAGTCGAGCTTGTTGCGCACGTCAATGAACTTCTCGTCCATCAGTCGTAGCTGATCCTCGAGGATCTTGGCGCCTTGCTCTAGCTCTTGGATCTGCTGGTCTTTGATCGTGTTCTTCTTGGTCAAAGTCGCGAGTTTGTCCTTGCACTCGGTCAGTTCTTTGTCTGTGCGGCGGTGCAAGTCCACGGCCTTGGTCTTGGCTGCTGCTTCATGCTTCAGGTGCACCATGAGCTTCTCGATGTGCTCAGACAGCGCGACGATCTTGTCTGTAGCCTCTTTGAAGTTGGCCTCCGACTTGATACGAAGCTCCTTCTCCACACGTTCACGGCTGACCAGCTCAACCGCTCGTTCTTTGAGCGCTTGGTACTCATTGAGGTTGTTCATCGCCGCTTCGACTACCTGCTGCAGCTGTTCGATGTGCGATTGGAGGCGTTTGTTGCGACTTCGTGATAGTCGCAGCTCCCGTTCAAGACGACCAACCATACCGAAGCTTTCGACAGCGGAGAACGACTCCACATTGGCCAAGTGTGTCGTTGGTCGGTCTGTGGCGTCATTCCCAGCTTCCTCGTCAGCTTCAGCACCAACATCAGCAGCAGCGTCGTTCAGCTCATCTCGCTTGGCGAGTGCACCGCTACCCGACGTGGCATTCAGCAAGCGCAGCTCATGCTCCACCGATTTCAACCGCAAGCGGACCAACTCAGACAGCTTCACGTGTTGATAGGCCGATTCGTCGACGCCATCGCCAACGATTCCCTTGAGCAGCATACTGCGCACGAGCTCGACTTCTTGCTGCGTGGACTGCATCTGCTGCTTTTGCTTGTCGTAGTTCGTCGCGAGCTGCAAATGCTTCTCACCTTGCTGCACGAGCTCCTCCGACTTGACGAAGAGCTGTTGCTGCAAGTCTCGCAGCGTCGCCATCACGTTCGATCCTTGCTTTCCATCACCACCACCGCCGCCTGTGAGTGTAAGCAAGCTCACTTCGTCTTCAAGCTGCGTGATTTTCTGTGTGAGCTGCGCAATCTCCGTGTCTTTGTCAGCAGCATCTTGCTCCGCTCGTTTCAGGAGGGCGTGCTGGTTGACTTCTTTCACCTGGTCGTCGTTGGATAGCGCGTGGATGTGCGTCTGGAGTTCTGCCACTTGGCCTTCAAGCTGTCCGATATACTCCCGCAGTTGAGATTCCAGCGTCGTAAACTGCGCCTCACGGGCGATCTTTTCATTGCTCAGTTGTTCGTGGGCGATCGTCACGTTGTCGTACTCGGTCATCAGTTGTGAAAATCGGTCGCTGCTCTCGTTCAATTGCTGCTGAAGCTCGGCTATCGTTTGGTCACGAGCCAACACTTCTTTCTTCTCCTTTTCGCTTTCCTGCAGCTCGTTCACAAGCTCCGTCGTGTAAATCTTGACAGTATCTTCGAGCGACACGATCTTCTCTTCCAGCTCACGCCTCTGGAATTCCCACGCCTCGTCACCCTCCCTCTTTGTGACCTCAAGTGCGTCGTAGCTCAGCCGCCACTGGTCGTTTTCTTCACGATAGGCGTTATTTGTGTCTTCGAGCTCTGCGACGCGAACCTTTTCGTGCTCAATCGCGAGCTGCATCTGCGCCTTTTCGTTCGCATGCTGCCTGTAAAGCCCGTCGTTAGCTTCCTTCAGTGCTTCCACTTCATCTTCGAGCGCTTTGATCCGCTCAGCCGGCATCTTGACGTGATAGCAGCTCAAAAGCCAAGCCGAACACTTGCCTCCACCAACCCCATGAATACACTTCCACCTCCAGATCAACTCTATAATTACGAATATCGTAACCCACCTTCAACCTGAAAATGCCGACGACGACAGTGGCAGCATACGGTAGCGTCTATGATTCATGTGCTGGTTCTTGGAAGTACGCCTTCAGCTCACGGAGTGCTACTCGAATCTGGAGTTCACACCGATTAGTTCTCTACCTGTCCATTTATCTGAGGTTCGCACATACCTTTTCAAGATGCTCTTTCATCACATCCACCTCCCACATTTCTCCAGTACTCTCCGCATCCAAAACCTTCTCCAAGTCGCTCTCTTTTGCTCGCAGGAGTTCCTTAAACTCGGAGTAGTTCATCCCCGTGTTGGCACGCATGACGAGCTGACATTGGTTCCGAAATTCCTCGCCTTCTAGACCAATTTCCTTTAAATGCTCGAGTTCATCCTCCACGGCAGCGTACTCTTTCTTCAGGAATTCCCAGATCGCATTGATGCTGTAGCCATTGAACCAATTGTGGTTGATCGAGATCGTGTGCTCTTCGTTCTTGACCTGATGATACCAACCACTGGGCACGAAGATCGCGTCCCCGGAGACCTGAGTCACACGCATTGGTGCGGCCAAGTGCGCGTGTGGGTACAGATCACGGTCGTATGCTGGATTCGTGACGTCCGCCAGCACCGAGCTACCAAACTTGTCCTTGAGCTTCCATTCCTACAGATAGCGAGATCAGACAAATATTTTGCCTTCGTCGACGAGAAGATCACTTACGTCATCAGGATGGAAGAAGATCCACTCTTTCCGGCCGACAATGTTCACAGACCAGCTACAAACGCTTGCGTCAGCACTGGCAGCAGCCAAGAAAAAAGAAGAAGCTCCTGCACAACAGCACCGTACCTGTAGGATCGGAAGACGTCGTGGTGCATTGGCGTCGTGCTTCCCGCGGGTCCTACAAGCCAATCAACCACCAAGTTAGTGAACTTCTTGCTGCGACTTCAACTTGCTTTTCTTTTTGAGGTAGCCACTCACCAATGTAGACGAACCGGTAGTCATCTCCGCTTTCATCCTTGCGATCCCACCACCTGAACCGCATTCGAAAGTGTTAGGCAACGGAAAACGAACCATCAGATGCCGTAAATACATGATGCAAGCTTACCAATTGAGCCAATCGTCACCAAAGTAGACAGGAGTGCTACCATCAAACAGACACGGATATCACTCGACGTTAGGAGCACAGAATACCACATGAGGTCGCCACAGTGGTGCTACGAACGTGTACAGTGGCGGCTCGGTCTGTGTCGCCTTGACAAAATGCCAATCTTTCAGATACTTGGTTCCAGCTATACCAGCTTCCATCTCGTCTAGATACTCCGCTACGAATCCAAAGGCATTCAATATCGAGTCGGAGCACGCTGTTGCCCTCTTGCAACTCACCAAACGTCATGGTGATGTACTTGCGCGCGCCGTACTCTTCCGACGCGCCATCGACAACCTAGACCACGACGATGAATGCTCAGACATTGCATCACTCACGTCAATTATACGAGCACTGTAGCCTTACAGGAACGTCAAGATGGCCGTATTTATTGCGCAAGTGTTCAAAATTGATCGTAGCTTTGCCCTCGTTTTCTTCGCTTCCACTGCTCATCCACTCGCGCGCGTTTGGGAACCACTCGTCCACTACGTTGCGGATAAGCACTGGGCGGTTGCGCGCCATGTACTTCTCGCAGAATGCCGCATAGCTCAGCGCCGACGCGTCCACTTCGTCCATCACCGTCATCATCCAGCAATGCTGGACCAGCAATCAATTCATAAAATTCCACAACAGCTACGAAGAGGTTCCTAACTGAAAGTCAACACAGACTCAAGTGACAGGCCGTACTCACGTATTGTCATTTCATATTATCCTTCTTCACAGTCAATAGCGACACGATTGGCCAAATCGCGAACTTTTGGTCCATTTCATTGGCTGATATTCAGATGTTAGTAACACGAACCACAGAAGTTCCAAATAGTGACCACCACCAAAAAGCGAGCAGCTCAATTTCGAATCGAAGCTCGAACCCACCCGACCGAGTCGGCCGCCAGCGCGTCCGCCGCCGTCGTCGCTTCTCGACTGCGCAAGATCTCGCCGCGTGCTCCTCTCCCTCCCTTCCTGCCGCGTCGCGTCTGCCGTCCACGCGGCCGCAGTCTCAAAGGCTCTCCGCAGTACACCTCCCTCTCTCATTCACGATCTTCCCAGCCGAAGAACACGAAATCCGTTCATTGACGGAATAAGACGGAACACAGGCAGCAAGGCGATCGGTCTGCGACGTGTGTGTCTGTGTCTAAAGTCTGACTGACGGACGGCTACAAGTCAGTTTGACTAGCATTTCGGTGGAGTGCAAGACGACTCACGATGCTGGGCATAGCGACGCTCACGATGGACGCGAGCGACGCCGGTGGTGGTGGCGTGGGGACCCCTGGCGCGTTCGACGCCGGCGGCGCTGCTATCGCGCAGTATCTGGTCACGAAGATCACATTCTGGGGCGCGTATGAGCTGCTGCTCGTGGTCTCGTCGTCCCACGTGTCGCTGTACCATCTCGACGACTTCCAGTGCACGCAGACGTGGCCGCTGAACGACATCAGCGACATCGAGATCGTGGAAGACCCGGACCAGTTCCTGCTCGTGTTTGACAAGTCGCGCTTCCGCACAGCCAAAGTGCGGTTCAAGTGTCTCGCGCGCAGCCACTTGCTGGCGCTGCTGCATAAGCTGAGACGCCACTACTCGATCGAGCCGATGCGAGTCAGCGACTACGACGCCGAGAGCCGACGCCAGCATTACCAGTGCACGGAACACTTCGCCGACGACTCGTACGACTATTTCCTACTGGAGGTCGGGCTCTCGGGGGTTACACTGCTGGATGAGCACGGACGAAAAGTGTCCCAGTTCCCGTTCGTTAACATCCAGCGCGTGGCGACGTCGACGGCTCATCCTGATGGACTCGTGATCTCCACCATGTTCCAAGAACGGCTCTTCCTGTGCCATCCTCGCACTGAATGCATCACCCACATGCAGGCGGCAGCCCAGGCACTCGGTGTGACCCTCATGGTCGGAGAGAGTCCACTGAACATGCAGCTCCTGCGGCTACGGAACTCACAAGTGCTCGATAACCCGGCCGTCGTGTGTTTCGAAGTCGAAAAGTCGGTCGACGACGGCAAGATCCGCCAGCATATCCAGCTCATCTTTCAAGGCGTCGCGATGGTCGAAGTGCACCGCAAAATGCGCACCATTATCTCGCGTCCATATAGTACGCTGCTGGTCGTCGTGCGCTCCGACTGGGATCCCGATACTGTCGTGCTCCAGTTCGTTCATGGAGATAACTTGGTCATTCGAGTCGATGCCCGTGATCAGTTCATCGCGATCCTGCTGCTGGTGTGTCGAGAAGCTGGGAGTAACCACGTCGAGCTGTCGACTGCGACGATCAAGAGGAACCGAGTGTACCACCCACACATGATGGAAAACGTGAGGGAGGCGGCGGGGACTTCCATGGAGGCCTTCTTCCTGCGGCGAATCCTCCAGATCTTCCCGGCTTCTGAAGATGGAAGGCAGAGATCTCGTTCACCTTTGAGACGCATTGGGCTTTCAAGACAAGAGCCAGCGTGGAAGAACAACCGACGCAAAGAGAAAGGAGCCAACGCACGAAGGCACAAGCAACGAAGGCGCGGCATGCGCGCGAACCCTGTGATGATGGAGGCACGACTGGGTGGCGAGAATGGAATCACGCTGAACGACCACATCTCGCTAGTCGTCGCCATGGAAGAAATGAATGCCAACGTCCCACCGGGAGGGATCAGTGACCATTGCAATCGCCAGCTTCTGAACAAGACTATCGAGGCATTGATCGAGCACGTCACTGGACTCGTTGGATCACTACGAGGATACGTCGATGCGTCGACTCCTGATATCATCACGACGCTGCAGGCTTTGTCACGGCTGGCTCAGTCTCCGTACGCATTCTTTCCTGAACATTTGGTACGTGCTTTCATGGCAGTATGTATTGCATCAGAAGCTGACTTTCTAAGGAATGTACCAGGTTCCAAGACTATTCGACGCATTGCACGAGCTCGTCTCGCGGCAGCATTTTCTGACGTGCTACTGGGTCCTCAAGCTACTTCAAAGCTACTTCGAGCCACGGAAAAGCGCTGAAGCTAGGCGGCATAGATCATTGGCTCTCCAGGTCGGTTGACTCCGCGTTGAGATGCTGATTGATGGATTGTTTGTCTGACTTTTGAGTGCCTTGGTCGTAGAACTTCGTGGAAAATCGTTCTCTACTGTATTCGATATTGGACATTATCCCAGCGACGTCGTCCCTTTCATCTGGCTCGTCGGGTCGGTGGATGCGACGAGGAAACGAGAATCACGACAGCCACGACGACGATAGCGAAGCCCACTTGCAGCAAGACCTGGACCAGACGTTGCTCTTCACTAAGGAGGAAAGACTCGAGAAGGACATGAATATCCTGACGTACGAAGCGCTGTTCACGCTGCACCACGTGCTCATCTACCTACAAGCCAAGGAGCGACACGAGACGAAGTCAGCCACGTCGTCGTTGGCAAAGGCCAAGATTATGGAACAAAACTCCGTTCCTCAAGAAAACCGCAAGCCCAACTGGGCGTCGACCATCAAGTTGGACGTCAGTGATAATTTCGAGGTTCACAAGGAGAACTACAGCCTGACGACGAGCGCCAAGCGTGAGATCGGAGAGAAGCTACTGAGCAAGTACAAGTTCCTCATGGACTCGGTCGTGGACGTGCGTCTCGCGAGATCGTGCCACACGATCGTCACCCTCATCAGCTTCCTGGTCACCTTTTTTGGCGGCGAAATCAAGTCCAAGCCTCGTGATTTTACCACGCTGCTCAAGCAAGCGCACCAACGTCCGCAAGAGCCACAGCCAAGGCCGCGTGTGGTGGACGCGTTCGAGATGGGCGGTGAAGAAGAGTATCGACGGAAGCGACAGTCGACTCCACTGAGAATCAGTCTGCTGGATGATGACGATTTCACTGCGGAGCATGCGAATGATAGGAAAAACGGCCGCACACTGGACGAGTTGTTCGCGTTCTTGGAGTGTTATCGTGACGATGTCGCGACGCTGGACGACCGCTCGAGATTGTTTCCCGAGCAGACCACGATCCTCATCCCTCTCATGGGATTCAGTCAGGCGTCCGATACGGACTCGAGCTTCGCCTCGGTTTTCAACGTCAGTGGTATGGTGGAGCAAAGACTGCGTTACGAGCAGAACGAGAGCGAGTTCCTGACGCTGGATCAGTTGGAATTCAACGATTACGAAGACGAATTCGATGATGAAGACAGCTTTGATTTCAGACCGCACGACAAGGTCGCCATCATCTCAGAGGCTGACCTCCGACGAGAGATGGATGAATCGGGCGGGTATCGCCCGTCGTATAATAAGCCACAGCCACATCAACTGCCACGGTCCGCACAGCGCGAACGAACGAGTGTCACCAGCGAACTATCGAGTATCATCGACAGCGGCAGCTTGTACATGCCGCGGTTTATGCAGGATAGCAACTTCCGACGACTCGATAATCGGTTTCGAGCGGAAGCCACAGCAGCGAAACCATCGAGACATCTTCAATCCAGACCGCTGCCATCCTTTCGGCCCAGAGCCACCGATGAAACACAAAGCGATCGTGGGACCGAAGCTCCATTGAAGCTCATTCGAGACGGACGGGACCGACCTGTGTCCGCGACGCTGGATCGTCGCATCTCAGCGCATACTTGCGACGCCTGCATCGCCTGTAATGACGTCTGCGACAGCGAAAATTGCTTCTTCTGCGCCGAGAAAGAGTACCAGCTTCAGCTTGCGTTCGCGGCGTCCTCGTCACTGCCACGTCCACGCCACTCGATTATCTCGACCTTCAGCGCGACGTCCAGCTTCGAGCGCAAGTTTTCATCGTGTGAGGTCGCTCGCCATCTTACCGGACACTCGTGTTGGGTGGTCGTGTTTGGGATCGTATACGATGTGACCGATCTGCTTTCGTCCCATCCAGGCGGTATGAACGTGCTCATCAACGTCGCCAAGACGGGCCAAGACTGCGGAGAGCTGTTCGTGCGGAAACACGCTCCGTCGGCACGGCGCGTGCTGGAGAATTACCGCCTCGGGGAGTATTACCACTGCGAGAAGCGCACACTGCCGTGCTAGTTCTTGAGCTTCTGGATAGCGCGCATCGTGGACTTGGCCATGAGCGACGAGAGCTGGGACGCCACGGCCTCCAGTTCTTCAATGTGGGGCTTGCACTGCGGCCCGAACTTCGACACGAGCGTGAAGAGCAGCGTCGCGAACTTGGCGGACTTCGGCAGCATACTCTTGGTCGGCTCATGATCCAACGCACTTCGAGCTGCGCTCATGAGGAGCTCAAGAGTCGCCGGCAGCAGCGTGGGCTTCATGTTCAAGACGTTCTGGAAGACGAGGACCGTGGCTTCGTTAGCGAGAAGTCCGTGGGCTTCGAGGCTCCTGCTGGTTTCAAGTACTCCACGTAAGAAGCCATCGAGCTGGTCGGTTGGAACGCAGTTCTCTCGAAGCATCCGCGTGACGGCTTCGCCTTGCGATGGCCCAATCGAAGGCGACACGAGCAAGGGCACGAGTAGTCCATCCATGAGCGCCGTCGCGTAGCTGGGCTTGGCGTACAGCAACGCAGTCTGGACGAGCACACGAGAGATCACCGAGTTCGCCTTCAAGATCCGCGGTAGTAGCGTCGTATCTAGATAGATCCCCGCGTACCGAGAGCTCCAGTTGGCCTCCATGAGCCCGCTCGTGACTTGGAACAGCGCGTCGTCACTGGTCACAGCTAACTGAAGCTTGCTGCATGCTAGCCTGAACAGCGTCTCGTTGTCTTGTTGTGTTGCGTGGACTTGGTTCATCACTTGCCGCAGTAGATCCACCGTGAGAGCTGCCAGTTCGGACGCCTTGGACGAGTCGTCGGCTGACGCGTCAGGCGCCCCAATCAGCACGAGCTGCTTGGCCAACGCCACGACGCGAGCCTCCGTCTCTGTCGGAAGAGCTACAACAGTGGGCTTGACTGACAGTGGTGGTGGCTGGTCGCTTTCTGTCTCAGTAGTGCCATTGGATTCCACGCGTTTGTCTTGCTGGGAAGTTGCCAAGTCGGCGCTGCGTCGTCGCTTGCGAGGCTGGGAACTCGGACTCGTCGTGGCCACCTCCACCGTCGGTAAGAACGTCAGCCGCCGTACCTGCCCATCCAGCGGATCTGAAGTATCGTCCGTGTCGATAGCCATCGCGTACTCCTCCATATACGCGTCGCCATCCGTCTCACTGCTGTCTAATACCAACTGAGCGAGCCACACGCACGTCGCGTCCATAGGCGGGTTGCTGATCTTCGATCTCTGGACGAAGCGCGTGGCCAGCGCACGCAATGCATCCGACGGCAGTGAACTTTGCCACTTGACGAGCGCGCTCCAGACTTCGCGCTGCACAGCGAGAGGCATCATCTGCATGCGCATGCCAACGACGTCACCCACAAGCGTCAGAGTAGAGAGCTGATCCAATAGATCATGATGGGATTGGCGATGCTCTACAGCGCAACAACGACCTCGTTAGAGCCACAAGAAGACAGCAACACAGTCACAGGTCGCAGTGGACGTACGCACCGTTGAGGAACGCGCGTGCGCCCTGCGCGCCTTGTAGCGCTGCCGCATTCGTGAGCTGCTCTACCAGCATCATTTCCAGTTCGTGGTGGATGCATTGGCATCCGACTGTACTGTGAATGATCTAAATAGAAGGTGGTTGATCCTTGAAAGTCATCGTCCGTGCAGTCCGGTCAAAAGTCTTCGCTAAAATGATGGTGGGGCGTGCATTGGCACCCGGAAACTAGGGCTCGCGCACCAGAAGGAGAGCTGGTGGAGTGATCATGCTCTGCCTTCCAGGCACTGCCAACATCCGTCGACGTGAGCTCGATCGTACCATCCTTCAAAGCACATAACTCATTTGTATGCTGAAGAGAAGACTCGAGAGATGCCGCTTTGTGCCATGAGACGAGTGAACCATAGCACCAATGTACTGAGCACATCGCGCTGTCGCAGTGTGGGCACGCGTATGGAACCAATAGCGTCGAGCTCTCCGTCATAGCTTCGCTTGTTTCTTCGACGATGCAAATCCCGAGTGAGACGCTCGCGGTTTCTCAGGGATAAAGTCGTACGGCACTATTCACCACTGCATCTCTACCAGCCGCCCCACTCAAAATCACCATGCAAGCCTCCCTTCCGCAATTGATGAGTGGTT
>JAADXE010000554.1:0-21395 GCA_023337545.1 Pythium coloratum | reverse complement strand
GCTCAAAGTAATAAGTATTCGAATATAGACTTGATCTGGGGTAGCTCTGGATGAGACCACGCGACGTTTGCTCGCATGCATATACTAGTTCTCCAGCACGACGCGGTAGCGGGCTTGCCCTGGTCCACCAGCTCGATACCCTTGTTGATATCAGTCATCGGCATCTTCTGGATCACAGGACGCACGTTCCTCTTGGCGGCCAACTCGAGCATGTCCTTGGTGTCCTTGATGCCACCAATAGAGCTGCCGACGAGCGTGACCTTGGACATGAGGAACACGAAGGGCGAGATCTTGATGTCTTCGTTTGGGATACCGACGAGCACGAGCTTGCCGCCCTTCTTGATACAGCCCATGTACGTGTTGAATGGCTGGTCTACCGCGTCGGCCGTCACGAGGAGCAAGTCAACCGACTGAGAGGCCTTCGCAACACTGGCTGAGTCACTGAGGACGACGAAGTCCTGAGCTCCCATCTCACGGGCCGCCTCCTTCTTGCTAGTCGAGTGTGAGAACGCCACTGGGATCGCATCCAGAGCCTTGATGAACTGCAGCGCGATGTGACCCAAGCCGCCGATGCCCACAACGCCCACACGTTGACCTGGCAGGACGTACTCCTTCAGTGGCTTGTACACGGTCACGCCGGCACACAGCAACGGAGCGGCGTAGTCGGACGGGATCACATCCGGGATCTTGAAGGCCCACTTGGAGCTCACACGGATCGCCTCGGCGTATCCACCGTACGCCGGGGTGCCATCCGCGTAAGAGGAACTATAGGTGTAAACAATCTTGTCGCACAGAGGTTCATCGTGAGCCACACACTATTCGCAGGTCGCTGTGTCCAAGCACGCGTAAACCTGCGGGCCGACGCCGACACGGTCTCCGATACTGTGTTCTGTGACGGCCGAGCCGACGGCAGTGATCTTACCGACGATCTCGTGGCCTGGCACGACTGGGAATTTGATACCACCCCAGCCTCCAGTGATCGTGTGCAGGTCCGAGCCGCAGATGCCGCTGTGTGAGATAGCGATCTCGACGTCGTCGTCTCCGAGCGGACGCGACGTGTACTCGAACGGCTTGACGACGAGTCCCGGTTCGTAGGCGGCAAGGGCCTTGATGGTACGAGGAGCGGTGGCCGACATGGCGATAGCCGTGCGAGTTCGCTTGAGCTGTAGCTGGAAGGTTTGGCAATGAGACCGAGGAAGGTAATCGTAGTAACCAGTTGAGAGGCTGGGAGGGTGAGGGGGCTCGTGATCTTCGCATGATAGGCGGGGTCTCGTGATCTTCCAGTAGACGTGCCCAGATTTCGGCCGCCGCGTCACCTTTGGTACGAATGGTGTGAATCTGAATCCGATTTCACTCTCTTTCCTGGTAAATAAGGCAGCGCCCGTTGCAGATCTTGTAGATGACGAGACCTCCGCTTCGTCCAGTCGACCGAGACAAGTGACTAAGTATCCATTTCCAGAGGTAGCCATGCAGACGTCAACAGAGGATATCATATAATCATGGGATCATTTATCAAATATGAGCGACTTGAACCGTCACAATGACGTTCCCCTTCATCCCCGTCTCATATTTCTTTTGCATACACGTGCCAAGTTGGCAGCTAACACAAGCACTTTGCGGATTTACGGGAAATAGAGACGAGCATTTGGAGAATATCGACGTGGAGCACAGGAAGGAACGAGTATTCGGAACAGTGATTACATTTTACACGAAGGTCTCAGTTGGCCGCGTACATGGCGTCGATATCCTTGCCGTAACGCGCCAGCAGCTGCGGTCGCTTGATCTTGAACGTCGGCGTGAGCAGGTTGTTTTCACTCGTCCAGAGCTCGTCGTCGAAGTGGAGCTTCTGGATGCGTTCGAAGCGGAACAGGCCGTTCTTGACCGCGATCTCCTCCAGATCCTTGCGGATCGCTTCCTCAATCGCCGCCTTATCGTGGACGCCGCCGTTGTACTTCTCGACCCACTCCGTGACCATCTCCTTGTCCGGGATCACGATGCCCACGAGATAGTTCTGCAGCGAGTAACCGTGGACGAAGATCTGGGCCACGAGCGCACTCTTGAGGTAGATGTTCTCAATCTTCTCTGGTGCGACGTACTCGCCTTGTGACAGCTTGAAGATGTTCTTCTTGCGGTCGATGATACTGAACGTGCCGTCGGCGTTCCACTTGCCAATGTCGCCAGTGTGGAACCAGCCATCAGCATCAATCACCTCGGCGGTCTTCTCCGGCTCCTTGAAGTAGCCCTTAAACAACTGCGGGCCACGCACACAGATCTCACCGCGTGGGTATGGCTTGTCCTGGCTCGTGTAGTTCATATCTGGGACGTCGTGGAGGCAGACTTCAACCTGCGACGCCGGCAGTCCAACGTGGGAACCAGGCGCGAACGCCGACGTACTAAGTGAGACCACAGCGGCCTCCGTCAAGCCGTAGCCTTCGATGACGGCACAACCGAGCACGATCTGCAGGAACTCCTTGCAGTCCTTAGAGATCGGCGCCGACGCGTTCATGATGATGCGCATGCGGCCGCCCATGAGCTGCTGGGCCTTGCTGAACACGAGCGCGTCCCAGAACTTGTGGTGCACGAAGCCTTCGGTGAGCCAGTATTTCTTGTCGGCGTACGCCTGGTCGAACAGACGCTTCTTCGCGCCTCCGGCCTTCTCGACACCCTGCAGGATCTTGTCGTGCATGCGGTTGAGCACACGAGGCACCGAGGGGAAGATCGTCGGACGAAGCGTACCCAGGTCGTCTGTGAGCTTGGCGACGTCACCCTGGTAAAAGCCGATCGCACCACCGGCATTGATCACCGACACTTGGACAGCACGCTCGAAAATGTGCGGCAAAGGCAGGTACGAGATGTGTACATCGTCTGGTAGAATGGCCTGAAGACCCTGAGCACCACGACCCGCACTGACGAGGTTGGCGTGCGTGACCAAGGCGCCCTTGGGGTTTCCCGTCGTGCCGGACGTGTAGCAGATCGTGGCGACGTCCTCAGGAAGCGGCGGGTCCGCGTCCACAGGCTGGGCCTTGCCCACCTCGAGGATCTCCTTCAGACTCTTGAGCTCGATACCCTTGGCAGCCGTCTCAGCGACCTGCGCGGGCGTCACGTCTTCAAACTGGACGATGATCTTGACACTCGGACACTCGCCCACACTCTTCAGCAGCGTCGCGTACTGCTGCTTACCCACGAACAGCACGCGCATCTCCGTGTGGTTCACAATGTACGGCACGGCGCTAGGCCCTAGCGTGTCGTACAGAGGCACGAGCTGGTAGGCCATGCGGTTGGAGCCGTGCTCGACCAGCACCCACTCGTATCGGTTCTTACTGAAGATACCCACCGGCTCCTGGCGCTTGAGCCCAAGCGCGTGGATCATCGCGGCCGACATGACGGCGACCTGGTCGACAAACTGCTTGTACGTGACCCACTCGTACTCGCCCACTTTGCCCGTGAGCGCGTTCACCTTGCGCCAGCCGAAGATGTTGCGCGAGCCGTCGTCCACCTTCGCACGATCTACCATAAGGTTCGTGTACAGCGTCATGTACGGCTCGTAGGTTCCTGCGCTGTCGGTCTTGCGCGCAGCGCCACGCTCGGCGGTCTGCGTCTCGGGCAGCTCATGCCACAGTGGCGTGCCGCCTTCAAACAGCGAGTGGGAGGAAGTCTGGCCCATAGTGTCGTCTCTTGGCTTGTGGCTGGAAGGTCTCTGCTGGACACGTGGGGAGATTGGGAAATGGGAAGAACAATGGGCAGTCGCTTCAGCCAGTGAAGTCGCGCGTAAGGATGGTGACGTCGACTCACCAAAGTGCACCCACACGTTCCAGTGCCGTGCTGGATTTTCTCGAGTTTTATTAGGTCTCAAATAAATGTGATTCATGGCGAGGAGCTCACCCTCAGCTGCTGGATTTAGGTCGATTTGATTGGCTGCAGGTGATTTGACAAGGCTGTATGATTGGTTATATATGTTGTTCTGCGTAATCAGTGCTAATCGGAAATTTTACGAAGAGATTTCTTTTGCGATTTGTAAAACGATATTTTTTGACAAATGTAGATATATCTGTATTTTCATAATCAGATTTCACGCAAATGACACATTCAAATACGGTTGTTTCACGTCCGATGCAACTCCTCTGCGTGTGTTCATCCTCTCAGCTCGTGTAGGCAGGGCTCTGGATAGGCGTGGACTGGTGCTTCTCGCTCTTCCGACGGAGTGCGAACTTGGCGGCCGTCCACAATGCGACGCCCCAGAGCAGCCACAGCGTCGCGAACAGCATCACGTGGCGAAGTCCTGCCTGGTCTTCATCACACTTGGGGTTGAGCTTCGGTCGTTCGTTGATCAGCACGGATCCACACTCAGGAGCCCACGTGTCCTTGAGCCAGCCGAGCACCATCGGGGACGGCACGTCGCCAAAGATGAACATGATGGCCGTGTTGCCAGCGATGGCCATGGGCTGGCGAGCCTCTGGGAACATCTCCATCACAGCCACGTTCTCGGCCGGCACGATGGCTGCCAGGAACGTGAAGGCCACGCCCAGCATGACCAATACCGCGGTCTGTGAGCCCGTGACCTGGGACATAATGATAGCGGAGACCGCGGCTCCAAACACGAGGATCACCAGCATATCCGTGGCCAGCTTACAGCGTCGAGCGACGGGCACAGTGTTGCCCTTGGTGAGCTTGTCGAGGGTCAGGCCGCCAGCGAGGGTACCCACGGTGCCGCAGAGCACGACGATGACGCCGAAGATGATGGACACGTCGGCCTCGGTCTCGTAGTAGCCCAGGCCGATGAGCAGCGTGGGCGTGAAGGTCGCGAAGCAGCCCATCGTGAACGTGTAGGCACCGTAACCCAGCGCCACGAGCAGGTACGGGAAGTTGGTGAACACGCCGTACCAGTGACTCATGAGCGACTTGTTCGGGCCGCTGGACTCGAGCAGGTTACCAGCCATGTCGCCGAGTGTAACCTCTGGTACGTCGTTGAGAACCGTCGGGATACAGAAGACACAGCATGCGATCGCTGGGATCATGAGCACTCCTTCCACGTAGAACGCTGCGGCCCACGTGAGCGAGGACTCGGCAAACGCCGAGCCGTAGATGTAACCCAATGCGTTGCCGACAGTGAAGGACGCGATACACATTCCGAGCCACACAGTGCTGTTCTTCTTCGGTGCGTGGCGGTTGATGAACGGGATCGCGTTACACTGGAACGCAGCTTCTCCTGCGCCCATGAACACACGGCCGACAGCCAGCACGTAGTAGCTGTCGGCAGTGTACGCGAGACCACAGACGACCGAGCCGATGACCCAGGAGAGCAACCCCCAGGTCACGAGCTGGAACGGCTTGCGTGTGAACGCCATGTAGCCGAACGGCAGTGAGAACAACGCGGCCGACGCGACGTAGATGGACTGCAGCAGCCCCAAGTAGAAGTTTTGCTGGGAGACCTTGACGCCAAGCGAATTGGAGATGAAGATCTGGAAGCTCTCGGGCGCGCCGGGGATGATACCGCGGTTGACATACAGGAAGAAGTTGATGTAGCACAGCAGCGCGATCGAGCGGCGCTCGGCGAACTGGAACCGCGCCATGCTGGATGCTGGACGAGTCGAGGCGTCAAATACTGGAGGCTAACGAGGCGTGGAGGCGATGGCTAGGAAGGAGCCTGTTCGCGGTTGAGCAGAACGACAAGTGGCATATCGAAACAAACAGGCGCACACAGACCACGGGCACGGGCAGATGGGA
Organism: Pythium coloratum; assembly: GCA_023337545.1. Taxonomy (NCBI): domain Eukaryota; phylum Oomycota; class Peronosporomycetes; order Pythiales; family Pythiaceae; genus Pythium; species Pythium coloratum. The sequence goes on along the minus strand of JAADXE010000554.1, from coordinate 15,671 downwards.
TGTTACACGGTGAATTTCACCGTGAAAGTCTCTGGGTCGTTCCATGCTGGCTGGCTGGGTCTCGTTTATGAAGGTTCCGATTTGGCGCCTGTGCCTTTGCTCACGGTTCTCTTGGTATTTGTATGAGCTGACTGGCCAGGCTGACTGACAGGGAACGGAAGAAGATGGGCCTGTTGTCGAGTGGGCTCCTTATTAGCATTGACAGGTAAACATGAAGGGATCAGCTGATACAAGATACCAAGTTTTGGGATCACTTCAACAAATTGAAGAGATCACTTGAGTAGCTATTTAAAAAGGGTTGATGCTTTACAGAGGCGGACACATGGTTGTTCTTCCTTGAGATGAGCCAAGTGGTTCCAACTTCAAGGACTCGACACCACACCCAGCGTGAATAGTCTGACACGGGGACGCGGGTCGCGACGGCGTCCGTTGAGTCCAAATATCCCAGCGTCCGTAGGACTTCAACATGATCACAACGCAATCTTCTGAAGCACAGGAGTGAAGCTCTTGAGGCGAAAGCTTCAGACGATGTGCATTTCGTGGGGGTCTCCAGTACAGTTCAAGACAGAACCTGAAGTCCAGAATGACTCGAATCGATGGTGGTGACGCTGGCTTCAGTATTGGGTTCGGATACGATAACGTATCTTCAAACGTCTTGGTGTCAGAAAGACATGGCCGTCCAGCAAAGCTAGGTCTACCTGGTACTTGTGGCCGTGGGCTGCTCGATGCAAAGCTCAGGCACTGGCAGTAAGCAACATCAACATGGAGCTGGTTGCCTTGGTTTGCCACGAGAAACTCACGTGGATGTGGTCACTCTGTCGCTGCAAACACTCATCCAAAATGGACATCTTGCAAACCAATATAGCTTCTTTGCTAGCTGGGTGAGACCCTTGTTGTTCAGCTCCACAATCAGCCAATTCGATTCTACCGGAAGTAGATAATGAGTTGCTTCCCACGAGCAACCGCGTGGGTATGTGATCGCTGGGAGGCGGCACAAGTGGAGCTCCATGGTCACTACAGCGTCGAGCATCTCCAGGAATTCGAACAGTGCCACACCAACACGAGCTGGATTCGCGTCGTGTGCGTCTGTCTACTCACGCCGCTTCCGTGTATCATTCTCGTGCGGCTTCTCGACCTTCTCCCACTGGAACCGCTGGAAAATGGTCCACAGCGAAGTCCCCACTTTTGGATCCGCTCGTCTGTGACCATCTTTCTACTCTCTGCCGCCACGCTCGAGCAGTTCCGCCACCACCTACCTCAGCTCAAGCTACAGCGTTGGTAGATCTCAGTCATCAGCGTCGTGTCTATCGTCGCTTCGATGCCTTTCAACTATCAGATGACTCTGTCCGTCGGCTACCCGATGCCGTTCATGATGGTCGTGGGCACTGGCCCATGGACGGTTTCGATTCTGACAACTCTGTACGCCCCCAAACGCAAGCAGATCCACAAGATGGACGGCATCGTGACGAGTGGCGCGTAGTATTTCCTGCTGTGCTTCTGCCAGATCACCATGACCGTCGCGTATCCGCTTTTCAACTACCTGTACAAGTCGCTGACGTCGCAGGAGCAAACCGGAGCCGTGCTACTACTTCCCGTGATCAAACTACTAGCCAAGAACTGGATCAGCTCTGCGCTTCCAGACCTGGACGATGCCAAACCAGAGGCTGTGATCTTCAACATCGAGATCTTCCACGCACTCTTCGTCGCACTGTGCATGGGCAACACGACTTCCACGCGCACGATCATGGCGCTGATGGCCATCGACTTGTTCCTGGCCTGGATGTCGTTCCTCGATATCCTCGGCATCCTCCACGACCTCACGCCCGTCGTACAAAGCTCCAAGCCACTCGTGTACCCGCTGAAGACACAAACGAAGCCTCTATCCACCACAGTTTGATGGCCACAGCAAGTCGGATCGTCCAATCCGAGCCTTTTCAAGCGCGTTCCAGAACGAAAACCAAAGCCCACAAGTCAATGTCCAAGCGGTGGAGTATGCCAGTTTCCCAGTTGGCCAGTGTCACTGATTCCGTGGTGCTAACGGTTCTCCATGGGCCTTAAGCTGCCCTCTTCGCGGTCTACGCTCCAAGTCGACGATCCACCCCGTTGTTCTTGGTGATGGACAGGTTTCTAGTGACGAGATGAAGCCGAGGGGCACGATACGGCCTGAAGGAGCCCATAAAAGGCGTATATCTGTGGATCTCACGATGATCAACGTCGTCGAACGTGGCGTGCTCGTGGGGCAGACGTAGAAGCTTTTGTTCGTGACCGAGTTTGTCGTGCTCATCGAGTACGTCGAGGTGATCATGCCGATGCTGTACAGTAAGTGGCTCACTTACTTCAACGGTCTCAATTGTCACAGTCTCATTTACTTGCTTTGTTTGGCTTGTAGTTTCGTCGTCGCGCTTAAGTTCTCGCACAACCTTCGGTTCTACGTCTTCCTCGACGGTATCAGCAGCATGGTCGACCTGGTTCCGATCGTCTCGAATGTGATGCTGTACGCATTACTTGAGTTCGCTTCGTTGGTCCTCATGACGGTGATCGTGTGGCGTAAACTGCGGATCTCGCTTCTTCATCACCTTGCGTTTGTATTGGAGCAACGCTTTGCCAACATCCAAGCCAAACTCTTCCTCTGGGTGCTCAATATCATGCAGAACTCGCTTGTCCACGTCGGTACGTCTGAAAAAATAGTGGTAAAGGTGGCCATTTCACATGTATCAGGCTCATGATTTCTTTCATGATACTGACGACAGGCGCCGATTACTCGCTTCGCTTTGCGTGGCTTCACAAATCGGGTCCAGCTTGAAGCTGTAGCACGGTGAGCATTATTTATTATCCAATTCGTCCTACTTGTCGTCATTTTGGGCTCAGTTGTATGCAATTAATTGGTTTGGATCGCTGGACTCGCGATGAACTCGATCTCTTTCTCACTTTTCTGCTTGCGGATGACAAATTTCGCGACGACCCAAAGCAGCACGGCCCACACGAGCCACAATACAGCAAAAAGCAGCACGTCGTGGAGCCCCGAGCGATCCAAGGCACAGTCCGGGTTCAGCTTGGACTTGCTGTCGATCTCAATCGTACCACAACGTGGTGCCCACGAATCCTTGAGCCAACCGAGCACAACAGGCGACGGCACGTCTCCGAATACGAGCAGCATGGCCGTGTTTGCAGCGACTGCGAGTGGCTGCTGCGACACTGGCACGAGCTCCATCACTGCGACGGTCTCCGCTGGGCCAAGCACGCTTGCAAAGAAGTACGTGACGCAGAGCCAAGCGAGGAAGCCTGTCCTGGAGTTCTGACACAGTGGCATAGCAATGGCAGCGGCGGTCGTCAGGAAGATGAGCACCACGAGCATATCGACGGCCAGCTTGCTTCGTTGACGCTGCGAAACCGAGTTGCCGCTTGTGATCCGGTCCAATGCCAAGCCGCCGAGGATCGCACCAACTGTACCACTGACCAGCGTGATGGCTCCAAACACGAGCGAGACGTCGCCTTCATTGTCGAAGAAGCCGAATCCAATGAGCATACTCGGCGCAAACGTCGAGAAGCAGCCAAGCACGAACGTGTACGCGGCGTAGCCGAGTGCCACGAGCAGGAAAGGGATGCTCGTGAAGATCGCACGCAGCGAGCGGACCAGCGGCGTCTTCTGCGTGGTCTCACCATGCAAGAAACTACTGGCGATGTCGCCTAACGAGTCCACGGGGACGGCATCGAGCTCCTCTGGGATGCAGATCAACGAGGCGGCGATAGCTGGTACCATGAGTCCGCCTTCCACGAAGAACGCGCCAGCCCACGTGAGAGGCGAGGCCGCGAGTGCAGACCCGTAGACGTATCCGACCGCCATGCCCACAGTCACTGACGCAATGAACAGAGCCAGCCACAGCGTGCTGTTCTTCTTCGGCGCGTGTCGGTTGATGAACGGCATGGCGTTACACTGGAAGCTGGCTTCGCCAAGTCCCGTGAGGATACGGCCAACCACTAGCAGTGAGTAGCTCGTAGTAAAGTACGCGATGCCGGAGACCATGGCACCGAGCACCCACGCGGTCATGCCGTACGAGATCAGCTTGAAGGGCTTGTACCGAAACGTCAAGTAGCCGAATACCAGCGACGACAGTGCAACGGCAGACACGTACGCTGTCTGCAGAAATCCCATGTAAAAGTTCTGGCGTGTGACGGAGGCACCGAGGGACTTGGTGATGAATGTCTGGAAGCTCTCGGGCGCGCCTGGGATGATGCCGCGGTTCAAAAAGATCAGGAAGTTGACGTAGCAGAGCAGCACGATGGAGCCACGCTCGCCCAGCGTACGCGAGAAGAGACCCATGGCTGGCCTTAGTCTGTGGAGGAGGCGGTGAAAACGGAAATGAAAGAGGAAGGAAGACTGTGCGGCGAAATGAAATGCAGTGGAGACGCTAGGGAATCGAAAATAAATCTCACTTCCACGGTACTCGCGAGAGATTTATTTCAGTGGTGTTATGGTGGGAGGACTGAGTCCGGTGTGTGGCTGGACGTCTGGACTGTGGTCGGCGTTGTGTCCAGGCAGAAAGAGATAGAGAGAGATGGATTGTTGAAGTGAACTCAGTTTTACAAACCATATCACACGAAAGTGGATCGAGAAAATCAAGTGGACTGATTTATCATCTAACTTAGTAAATCTGAAATTGTTAGATACGGAAGGGAAGATGAATGTAATGGGAGGAGTTAGGCAATGAGTTCGGTGACCGCATTTGATGTGAAACCATTTGAGTCATCGGGCTGTGCAGTGGAATTAGAGGTTGGGACTGGTGGCGACGAGACTTGAAGTGTGGGATCTCTTCTCTGGTTGGCAGGAACTCCTGGATCTTCAGATAGGTAAATATTGGTCTGGCTGGAGGTGCGTGTGTGCATTTGGCTGTAAATCCAGTCTGGGTTGAGGGTTCGTGTGCGGGTTCAGATCCATAGAATGGGCCTGAACCCGCACACGAAGAGAGCACTCCTAAAAAAGCAGACCAGAAGCTAGTTCGGATCCTAAAATGGTTCTCACCCTAATATAGCAACAAAATCTCTCCTTTATATCGATTGATTGCAAAATGAGGGACGCTGAACACGCTTTTCTTTCCACGAACAGCTGTTGTTCGAAAAATCCAACTGGAGCTCATCTCCAGAAAGTGCACCTTCACGATTCACCTGGATGCCAAACCAAAAGCAGTCTGTATGTTTTCCTAACTAATTGGGACCTACGTACCGTAATACGGACCGTAATCCCCATCACGCTCTCTATGGTCTCTCTGTCTTTTCATCCACATCATTCTCCTTCGACTCATGACGTCTTGTGCGTACTGCTGCTGCGACAGTCTCCGCTAAACTAAAGTCAAACGGCCGTGGCTTTGTCGGGATCTTTCCACATTCTTCAATCGACTGCTTCACCTCCACAGTCTCACTCATCAATCCCAATCCCAATCACCAATGGGCCAGACTCCGTCGCTGTTTGACGGCAAGAAGCCGACGGCGCACGACGTCGCCGACACCAAGAATGCCGAACGGGGGCGTGGCGTCGCGCATCGCACGGACGTCGAGACGACCTACAAGCCGCACATGACGCTGTACACGAACCTTATGGGCGACCGCGCGCCTGTGGACGACGGCTCGCTGCCGATCTTTGGCTGGCGCAAGGTTGACGCCGCCACGGGCAAAGTGGGCGACTACGAGTGGATCAATTACAAGGACTTTGTGGCCGAGGTGGCCGTCATGTCGGCCGCCATGGTCCACGCGCTTGGGCTCAAGCGCCAGGAGCCTATTGGTATCTTCAGCAAGAACCGCTACGAGTGGGTTCTCGTGGAGCACGGTGCCAACCGCATGGCGTACCAGCTCGTGCCTCTGTACGATACACTGGGTCCTAGTGCTGTGCCGTTCATCGTGAACCAGACCGAGATGCGCGTGCTGTTTGTGGGCAAGCAGCAGTACGCGACACTGCTGAAGAGCATCGACGAGTGCTCGACCATCAAGACCATCGTCCAGTTTGAAGACGTGACGCCAGAGGAAATCGCAGAGGCGTCGGCCAAGGGTATCCAGCTCAAGAGTCTGAAGGAGATACTGGAGGTTGGCAAGGCACAGCCCGTGGAGGCCGACCCGCCACTGCCAGACGACATTGCGACGATCTGCTACACGTCGGGAACCACTGGAAACCCCAAGGGCGCGATGCTCAGCCACGCCAACATGGTCAGCGCTGCGCGCAGTGCGCTGTCGTTGCAGCCCATGATCGTCGGCGAGATCCATCTCTCGTACCTGCCTCTGCCTCACGCACTCGAGCGTGTCTTCCACACGTCTGTGATTTGTGTTGGTGGATGTATCGGCTTCTACCAGGGCGACGTGTCCAAGCTCACAGACGACCTGGGTGCATTGAGACCGACCATCTTCCCGTCGGTGCCTCGTGTGTTGAACCGTATCAACGACAAGATCCTGCAGGGCGTCGAGAAGGCAGGTGGTGTGAAGAAGTGGTTGTTTGACACGGCGTACAACAGCAAGAAGGGCTACCTATCGGAGGGCTACGTCCACCACAAGTTCTGGGACAAGCTCGTGTTTGCCAAGGCCCAGCAGCTCATGGGCGGCCGCGTGCGGATCATCATGAACGCTTCGGCGCCGATCACCAAGGACTGCAAGGAGCTACTGCAGATCGTGTTTGGCTGCTCGGTTGTGGAGGGCTACGGCATGACGGAGACCGGCGCTGTGATCTCTTTGAGCACTACTGCCTTCCCGCCGGGCACGCACGTCGGTCTTCCATCAGCTGCCTCAGAGGTTTGCCTGTACGACGTGCCAGACATGAACTACACCAACGAAGACAAGCCAGACCCACGCGGTGAGATCTGTGTGCGTGGGCCTCAGGTGTTTAAGGGCTACTTCAAGGACCCGGAGAAGACCGCCGAGGTCATTGACGCCGATGGCTGGCTCCACACTGGCGACATTGGAAAGTGGAACGCCGATGGAACGCTGAGTATCATTGACCGCAAGAAGAACATCTTCAAGCTGTCGCAGGGCGAGTACGTGGCACCAGAGAAGATCGAGAACATCTACCTGAAGAGTGCGCTCGTGGCGCAGATCTTTGTCCACGGCGACTCGCTGCAGAACTTCCTGGTTGGCGTGGTGATCCCAGACAAGGAGATGGTCACGGAGTGGGTCGAGAAGTTCAACGGCGGTGTCCATGACAAGGCTGCAATTGAGGAGGCGATCCGCAAGGACATGGAGGAAGTCGGGACGCGGTACGGACTGTTCCGCTTTGAACGCGTCCACAAGATCCACTTCGACGACGAGCTGTGGTCGGTCGAGAACAACTTTCTCACGCCCACGTTCAAGCTCAAGCGACCGCCGCTCATCGAGCACTACGCCAAGGAGATCCAGACGATGTACTCGTCCAGTTAGCAGACTGTGAGTTTTTTTATATTCAATGGGACCATGCCCAAATTTAGTGTACGATGTGCTTTGCTCTCAACTGCAAAGGTTTCTTGCGCACCAGCACCGGTGCGTAGACAGCAACCAGTGCGACAATACCCGTGACGGTGGGTGACGCTGGTGCTGGTGTTCGCGATTCTGGCAGCCACAATCACAGTCCACTTGTCCGGATCTTCTGCATCTACTTGTTGTGTTCAAACCACTAATTGAGACGTACCATACTTGAGACTTCAACTCCATCAGTACTGTAGGTATCACTTGCCGCGTCGTTTTACGAACACAATTCAACAATTTCTTCTTCGCTAAAATAAAGTCGCAATCCACGGTTTAAGGTCGCTCGCGGCAGCCATCAAGTCTCCGTCCGCTGTTTAGGATTGGTCGCCTCGTTCCTCCAGCTGCTCTCCTGCTCTGCCCTCGTCTCAAAACACTCACGCGCCAGTGAATAAACGTGGCAGAGCCACCCCTCAATTAGCTATTCCTGGGTTCGTTGTGTGAGGGCAAGTTCTGGTCTGAACACTCCAGGTGGCACAGTACACTCTGCTCTGCGGCTCCAGTCCTCTCCACACCACTGACGATTCCATTGTCTCCTGTCCAAGTCCAGCATCAGACACGCTACGGACCGCCACGATGCAGGCCCAGGCAGCACCAGTGGTAGCCCCTATCAGAGGCGAGCGCCGTGCCATCGCGCTGCTGTGCTACATCATCTTCTTCCAGTATGTGAACCGCGGCATCATCCCAGGCGCGCCCGAGAGCTTCCAGATCTTCATCTCCGACTCGCTGGGCGTCAAGGTCTCCCAGCAGAATTTCTACTTGGGGCTTCTCCAGTCCATCTACGTGACGTCAGCCGCGCTGTTCTCACTGCCGTTCGGGTACTTGGCGTTCACGCGCAAGCCGTTCCAGCTTCTCACGTGGGGACTCGTGTCCTGGGTCATCGGCGGCGTCGTCTGTGGCTTGGCGTATACTGCAGATAGCTACTATGTGCTGGCGGTGGGCCGTGTGCTCATGGGCGCTGGAGAAGCCGCGTTCCAGTGTAACGCGATCCCGTTCATCAACCGCCACGCACCGAAGAAGAACAGCACAGTGTGGCTCGGACTGTGTATCGCATCCTTCACTGTCGGCAATGCGCTTGGCTACATCTACGGCTCAGCGTTTGCCGGGTCGTCTCTCACGTGGGCCGCCGCGTTTTACGTCGAAGCCGTGCTCATGGTGCCTGCCGTCGCCTGCACGGCGCTGTGGATTCCGAAGGAGCTTGAAGACCAGCCCACGACCAAGTTTGAAGGACACCAGTCAGTAACCAAGCAGTCAACGCTACGCCAGTGGCTCGGTGTCTTTGCGGATGTGCCATTCACACTGGTGGCTCTGGGCTACGGCGCGTACACGTTCACCGTGGGCTGCTTCGCGACGTTCGCACCGACGCTTCTCATCGGTCTGGGCTACTACGAGACCGAGGACGACGCGTCGTTCATCTTTGGTGTGATTATCGTCGTCTGTGGTACGGTGGGTACGCTCGCAGGCGGCCTCGCGATCGACAGCATGACACAGGGCAACTCGGTGCCGCAAGCCCGACGCTGCAAGCTCGCTGTCGATGTGCTCATCGTGCTTATCGTGTTCGCGGCCGGCTGCGCTATTGCTACATCACAACTCACAGGCTCCAAGACCGGCATTCTCGTGATGCTAGCACTCGCCTTCCTCTTCCTAGCAGCGACCGTCCCGGCCCAGAATGTCACAGTGATGGAGAGGTTCCCAGAGGCTCGCCAGCCCATGGCCATGGCAGCCAACACTGCTACGATGGTTCTGTTTGGTGACATGCCAGCGCCGATGGTACTCGGCTGGCTCAAGGACACGTGGGCTCCAGAATGCGGCTCCGTGCTCATCAACGGCAAACCCAAGCTCAACCCGAACTGCTACGTCGACCAGGCCGGTCTCAAAGATGTGCTCCAGTTCTCAACGCTGTGGCTGCTCTGGGCCGTGCTCTTCTGGGGTGCGGCCAAGGTGTTCCTGTACATCACAGCCAAAGAGGAGGACCCGACGACGATTGAGACACCTGTACTGAGCACGATCTGATCAATTGATAAGCGAAATGAGACCATACTTTAAGGTATTACGTTGAAGGACCCAGGCGTCATCGTAGCGGGAATGAATGTTGATGCACAGCGTGGACGAAACTGTGTGGACGTACTGAACTGGACTAAGCTAGACTAGAGAATATCCCTCGCACAAGGAAGGTACACACCTCTATGAAATGGTACGTACCTTGGAAACTGGATATGTTCACTTGGGCGTCATTCAGGGCAATCACTTCCCTCCTCCTCCCAACACACACAAACACTGACGATGATGAAGGAGGAGATCTACGGAGCGGAATTAATGTACAGACACACATCGCATCAACACTAACACGCCATGCCGCCACCTCAACCGATTCAGTCGATCACAAACGTCGCCAGGATCATCAGCATCATTGCAAAACATTCCAGCAACCTCAACAACCTCAAGCCAACGACCAACCACCAACTACCAACCATGTCGGCCACCGCTCCTCGCACCACCAAGGCCTACGCCGCCTACGAACAGGGTCTCACCGTCAAGCCCTTCGAGTACGTCTCGCGTCCGCTCGGAGCCGACGACGTCGAGATCGCCATCTCGCACTGCGGCATCTGTGGCACTGATCTCCACACCATCTCGAATGGCTGGAGCTCTGCCAGCTACCCAGCCGTGCCAGGCCACGAGATCGTTGGCGAGATCACGGCTGTAGGCTCGGCCGTGACCAGCCTCAGCATTGGAGACCGCGTTGGTGTTGGCGGCATGATCCTCTCGTGCAATGACCGCTCCACCTGTGAGCAGTGTGCCGCCGATGACGAGCCTCTGTGCAGCAAGGGTGTGCTTACCTACAATGGGTACTACGCCGACGGTGCGAAGACCTACGGCGGCTATGCTGAGGCTATCCGTGTGAGCTCCAAGTGGGCCTTCAAGATCCCAGACGCCATTTCGTCTGACTTCGCTGCGCCGCCTCTGTGTGCCGGTGTGACCGTGTACAAGCCACTCAAGGAGTACTTGCAGCCAGGCCAGCGCGTGGGCGTTGTGGGCATCGGCGGCCTGGGCCACTTGGCGCTGCAGTTTATCAAGGCTCTGGACGCTATCCCAGTGGCTTTCTCGCACTCCCCCAGCAAGGAGCAGGCGCGCGCAAGATGGGAGCTCAGGACTTAGTGGTGCTCAGCGACCCAGAGAGTGTTGGCAAGGCCGCTCGCTCTGTCAACGTGCTGGTCGTGACGGCTGACGCCATCAACCAGCCGTACAACACGTACCTGGGTCTCATCAAGACGGGCGGCAAGCTCATCATGCTCGGTGTTCCGAACGACGACATCAAGGTGTCGCTCATCGTGCTGCTTCTTTCGAAGGTCTCGATCGTCGGCAGTGCCATCGGTGGTATCAAGGACACCAAGGACATGCTCGAGCTGGCGGCGAAGAAGACCGTGCGTCCAGTGATCCAGAAGATGTCGATGAGCGAGGCCAACAAGGGTATTGAGCTCGTGGATCAGGGCAAGGCTCGCTTCCGTGTCGTGCTCGAGAACTAGATTTTGACGACTGTCCCTGACTGCTACGCTGACTAGAACTAGTAACGCATTAGCACGCGTAGTACTAGGATCGCAGTTTTCAGGAATTAGTGTGCTTCGAATCGAATGTACACATTGGGATTGATTCGTTCATTGGGATTCCCAAAGATTGGGAATGGCTCGCTTGTGGACTTCTAGCGGACCTAGCCTTTCTACCCAGCAGATCTACCACCAGTTAGAGCTGCTTGGTACAGTACTCAATGGACACGTAGATTCTGTACGTCCCAGAAGAGAGAGCGTCAACCATACGTATTCACTTCCAGTGCGATCTTCATTGCGGACGGCTCGCTCGCCATGGTGTCTATGCATCCGGCAGGAGTGAAGGTTGAAGTATCTCATAATACATAGCACTTCCACACAAGTTACTGTCCTCCACCATGGTACTAACAAAATGGGACCACTAAATTTAATACCTTCTATAATTTGATAATTTGCTGTGGAGCTCAGATCAGCAGCTGTTGGTGATTTGTACGTGGCCGGAGCGAAGGTCGCACCTCAACATCGCGGCGTCTACGCAGCCTAAGAAAGACGTCTCGACATGTCCCCACCCTCCGCCCTCCTCCAGCTATTTCCTAGTACCCTCCTCTCGATCGATCACCAGCTCCATTCCAAGCCTCATTGCAAAACTTTCCCGCAAGCCCCCAAGCCAACTACCTACCAACCAACCATGTCTTCAACCGCTCCTCGCACCATCAAGGCCTACGCCGCCTACGAACCAAGCCTCACCGTCAAGCCGTACGAGTACGTCTCGCGTCCGCTGGGCGATGATGACGTCGAGATAGCCATCTCCCACTGTGGCATCTGCGGCTCGGACTTGCACACGATCTCTGGTGGCTGGGGTGCCGCCAAGTACCCAGTCGTGCCAGGCCACGAGATCATTGGTAGCATCACTGCCGTCGGGTCTGCGGTCACGAATCTCAGCATCGGAGACCGTGTCGGCGTCGGCGCCCAGGTGTTCTCATGCAACGACCACGCTAAGTGCGAGCAGTGTGCTGGCGACCACGAGCCGCTGTGTGGTAAGGGTGTCTTCACCTACAACAGCACCTACGCCGACGGTGCCACGTCGTACGGCGGCTACGCTGAGGCTGTCCGTGTGAGCTCCAAGTGGGCCTTTAAGATCCCATTCGAGATCCCATCCGACTACGCCGCTCCGCTGCTGTGTGCCGGTGTGACCGTGTACAAGCCACTCAAGGAGTACGTCCTGCCAGGCCAGCGTATCGGCGTCGTCGGCATTGGTGGTCTGGGCCACTTGGCGCTGCAGTTCATCAAGGCTCTGGACGCTATCCCAGTGGCTTTCTCGCACTCGCCTAACAAGGAAGAGGCCGCGCGTGAGCTTGGCGCCGAAGACTTCGTCGTGCTGAGTGACCCAGCCAGCGTCGCCAAGGCTGCGCAGTCTGTTGACGTGTTGCTGGTGACTGCGGACGCAGACAATCAGCCTTTCAACACGTACATGGGTTGCATCAAGAAGGGTGGCAAGCTTGTGCTTGTGGGTGCCCCAAACGACGAGATCAAGATCTCGCCCTTCATGCTTCTCATGACCAAGGTGTCGATCGTCGGCAGTGCCATCGGTGGCATCAAGGACACCAAGGACATGCTCGAGCTTGCTGCCAAGAAGAACGTGCGTCCTGTGATCCAGAAGATGCCGATGAGCGAGGCCAACAAGGGTATTGAACTCGTGGACCAGGGCAAGGTCCGCTACCGTGTCGTGCTCGAGAACTAGAACTGGGGTGGATGGTGATCGTCTCCTCGCCAGTGGCGAAGAGGCGAGTACTGTGATGAAAGATCCAGCCCCCTAGCCAGATGATATATGCACCTATATCGATTTCAAAAGGTGTCATGTTTTGCTCTCACTTGAAGTTCCATGGTGTCGCAGCTGCAGGCTACTCCGTACCTATAGGGCGTTTAGTGAAACCTTCGTTTTTGAAGACCAACACTTGTGGTTTGGCTCGGAATTTAAACAGGAGTGGACACAATGAAGGTCGCTTGCGCATCTTCTGGCAGTGAGCTCTTCGGGCTTCTCTGGTGATCGCGTCATAGTGAACCCGAGAATGGTAAATATGGAAGCTGAAGGAGTTCGAAGGTGTTGGTGACACGGGGCATAGATGGCATCTAGTATTTGTTGGCCATTCTGCAACCTTCCAGCTCAAGAGCAAGTCGAACGTAACACGCACCATGTCCGCCGCCCCACGCCAGATCAAGGCCTACGCCGCCTACGAACAGGGCCTCACCGTCAAGCCGTACGAGTACACGTCCCGTCCTCTCGGTGAAGATGACGTTGAGATCGCGATCTCGCACTGCGGTATCTGTGGCTCGGATCTGCACACGATCTCGGGTGGCTGGGGTGGTGCCAACTACCCAGTCGTGCCTGGTCACGAGATCATCGGCAAGATCACGGCTGTGGGCTCGACTGTGACGGCGCTCAAGATCGGAGACCGTGTCGGCGTTGGAGCCATGGTGCTTTCCTGCCACCAGCAGTCGTGCTCGCACTGTACGAGCGACGACGAGCCGTTGTGTCCGGACGTCGTCTACACGTACAACGCCGTGTACAACGACATGGAAAAGTCGTACGGCGGGTACGCTGAGGCTGTGCGTGTGAGCTCCAAGTGGGCCTTCAAGATCCCAGAAGTGATCCCGTCGGACTACGCGGCTCCGCTGCTGTGCGCCGGTGTGACGGTGTACAAGCCGCTGAAAGAGAACGTCAAGCCTGGCCAGCGTATCGGCGTTGTGGGCATTGGTGGCCTGGGCCACTTGGCGCTGCAGTTTGCCAAGGCTCTTGGTGGTATCCCCGTGGCGTTTTCCCACTCGTCCAACAAGGAACAAGCCGCCCGTGAGATGGGCGCAGAGGACTTTGTGGTCACGACGGACAAGGCCCAAGTCAGCAAGGCCTATCAGTCCGTGGACATGCTGCTGGTGACGGCAAACGCCGAGAACCAACCGTTCAACACGTACCTGACCTTCATCAAGAAAGGCGGCAAGCTCGTGCTCGTGGGCGCACCAAACGGCAACATCCAGATCTCGCCGTTCATGTTGCTGGCGACGCGTATCTCGATCCTGGGCAGCTCCATTGGTGGTATCAAGGACACCAAGGACATGCTCGAGCTGGCGGCGGCCAAGAACGTGCGTCCGGTGATCGAGAAGATGCCGATGAGTGATGCCAACAAGGGCATCGAGCTCGTGGACAAGGGCAAGGCCCGCTACCGCGTCGTGCTCGAGAACTGAGCCGTTACGTTGGCGGATGGAGTGACGCACTGTGAGTTCATGAGTCGCCTGGATTGGATGTGAGGCGATTGCGGATGAAATGAACGCATGTGATTTTCGAGACTGGTGGATTGTTTCTGATTGACAGGAGAGAGCGTATTCTTTGAACAGTGTCAACGGATCCGTCATGTTGAGAAGAGAACTCTTTCCAGCGTCTTCTCGATGGATGCAATGCAATGACAGCCTTGATGATTCATCCTTGAATCGTCAGTGGGATACCGCATTCCTGTGTTCGTTTAGTTCGGTATGTATACAAAATTGAACAGGACTACCCCAATGTTAGTAATTGAAAAACAGAAATTCCTCTTAGTACCGCTTCAATCGACCAAGCACTTTGCGTGGATGCTCGTCCGTGAGCGTAACTTTATACAGCTCGGGTTGCGGTCACGACACCGTACATCTCGTCAATCTTCTTCGCGTAGAACTGAGCTGCCTGCTGGCGACGGAGCTTGAACGTCGGCGTGAGCAACCCTTGCTCCACAGTCCATAACTCCGTGTCTAAGTGGATCTTGCGGACTCGCTCGAAGCGGAACAGGCCATACTTCACAGCCGAGGCCTCCATCTCCTCCCTGATCGCAACCTTTGACGTCTCCGACGTCATGAGCGCCTTGATCTCTGCTTCTGAAGACGGTGTCTGACCGAGCTGCTTCTTCGCCCACGCCAACGCCATGTCTCTGTCAGGGATAACAACGCCAACTACGTAGTCTTGCAGCGAGTCTCCGTGGACGAAGACCTGCGCGACCAACGAAGCCTTGGCGTAGATGTTCTCGATCTTTTCCGGTGCGATGTACTCTCCTTGTGAGAGCTTGAAGATGTTCCTCTTTCGATCGATGACAGCGAGAGTGCCGTCCGGGTTCCACATGCCGATGTCTCCAGTGTGGAACCGGCCATCAGCGTCCATGACCTCTGCGGTCTTCTCTGGGTCTTTGAAGTATCCCTTAAAGACCGTAGGTCCCTTCACACAGATCTCTCCACGCGGCGCCGGCTTGTCGAGACTCGTGTAGTTCATTTCCAGCACGTCCATCAAACAAACCTGGACATCGGACACTGGACCGCCGACGTGAAGCCTGAGAGGGAAGGCCGGGGTGCTGACGCAAGTGATCGCTGCAGTCTCAGTGAGACCGTAGCCTTCAGTGAGGGGCAGCCAAAAATGACCTGAAGGAACTCACGGCAGTCGCGAGTGATCGGAGCGGAGCCGTTGCCGATGATACGCAGTCGACCACCGAGAAGTTGCTGCGCTTTACGGAAGACAAGGCGGTCCCAGAACGCATGGGTCACGTACCCATGCACCACGTAGGCCTTCTTACGAGCGAAGGCTTTGTTGAACAGCGACCTCTTGAAACCGCCAGCCGCTTCGACGCTGTTGACGATCTTGTC
>JAADXE010000553.1:0-21400 GCA_023337545.1 Pythium coloratum | reverse complement strand
CGCCGTTCGTAGGAGTTGCCACCGACAACCACCACTTCCAATATCAACAGCCCTACAAGTACAATCCACCAGTGACTCCCGACGTCTGCTATCCCATCGTTGACGGAGCAACCAAGACCTCATTATCGTATGCAGGCGTCCTTTCTCAAAGGGATAAAGGCATCAATCAAAACCTCATGGGGGTACTAATACTTCCAACTGTGATGTGATTGGCTACAATTCCATTCCCGCGTTTTCTCCTTGGAGTTAGCTTCCGAGTCGCTCTTCATCAAGAAGCTCAAGCAATGCCGACGCCATCGCCACCCGCGTCGCTGCCTCGTGCGCTAGTGGAGTCCATCTTCACCTTCACGATTTCCGGCCCCTTCCCTCGTGGTGACAAATACCAGCACAAGTCGCTTTTGCCTCCAGAGCTCAAGCGCTTGGCGCACGTGACGTCGCCAGTGCCATCACACTCCACAGCCTCACAATGGACATCACGGGCTTCAAGTCGCGTCGCGATATGGCGAGAAGCTCATGTTCTCGACACCGATGAACTGGGACTGGAGCCAGTACCGACTTGATCTGGGCATTCCGAAAGCTTCGACTGGTTACGGCGCGACGGCATCCAACGCCCACGAAGCCCTGAAGGCATGCCCCAATTTTCGGGCTCTCGACGTCGCGGTCTACCTCCCTGGTGGTGATGGCGAGGGTTCCGGCGACGGCTTTGGCTGGGACGAGTTCGGCTTCCACGGCCAGCAGCTACACGAGCAAGGAGCTCCGGAAGAGTTCATGATGAACAATAGGAGGTCTTCGGCGATCAGTTCTGTCAGGCGGTTGCCGAGAACTGCAAGAAGCTCGAGCGGTTCTCGATCTCGCGGGTGTTTTCGTCGGCGAACGTGAGCCAGACGATCATGTCGTTCACGGACAAAGCCATGGAGGCACTCGCGACTCTTTCGAGCCTAAATTGCGCCTAAAAGCTGCTGTGTGCGAACCGTCGAGGGGTTCTTTGCCTCCGCAATGGCTGCTTTGACGCCATTGACCGAGATCTCAGTGCGGATTTCCTCATCCGTGTCGGTCAACTTGCGACGATCGCAACGGCAAAGCATCCAAGTATCGGGCTGCGTTTGCTCACGCGAGGATACTGCCGAGGGGATCGGACGACGCCAGCGAGTTGCGACGAGATCGTCGAATTTGGGTTCTACACGAATGGAACGATGGTAAGCAAGGCGTGGAGATGGATGGATGACCCTGAGGACACGTGCATCGAAGGCATGGTGTTCAACCGCGGGCCTTTCGTCACGAAAAGCCATTCAGTTCCTGGAGCTTAAGCCTCAATGATGAACTGCGGTGGTGACGATGGCGATAAAGACGAGAGATTTTACATGGACGGTGAGTGCGAGTGAGCGTGATCCAGGCGGCGAGCGGACGACATGCGAGGAGAAACTCAGCCTTCGAGTGAGTGCTATGATTTATCTGGTGGCTAACGAATGCCAGCGGATTCCTTTGATTTGTTTTGCTTGTGAGCGACCGACAACCTATTTTCGGTCGACATGCCGGAGGTTTCGGCAGTTCCAGCGTTGAAAGTGGTCGGCCGTTCTGAACGACACCAATTTGAAAACCATGGAGCAGAATGACGAGTTGAGTACGAGCGAGCTAGATACGCCTACCTCCGTCATGGATACAGAAGGGGCTGCAGACAGCACTCCAAGCGACTCGGATAGCGGCGAGCCGTTGGATACTGAGCTTGGAGACCAAGTCGAAGGAGGAGACGTGGTATTATCGACTGATCGCATCGGCCTGGAGGCTCTAGAGGATCTCTTTACCGAAAGAACTGACGACGGAGACGAAGTTGAGCCGGGAAGTGATCTACTGACCGCTAGAACTGACGACAATGAGGCTGCTGATGGAGAGAAGGAGGAGAGCGAGACTAATTTACCACAAGAAGACGGGCTCATCTCCGAGAGAGCAGAAGCCGAACCCCGCAACGAGTCAGCAGCGCCGAGTATCAGCCGTGCTGCCTCCCCGCCAGTCGGAACACCTCCCCCGCAACGGTCTCCATCACGACCCACAGTCCCAGCGCGGCCACCACGATCTGGCATCTCCACTCCAAGCACGCCAGCACAACTCGTGAGTTACCACAACAACAACAGCAAAGTCAACTACGACAGCTCGACGCCCACACAACTGCAGCTCGTGTCCTTCGATGTGGGCGGGCGCCTCTTTCGATGCAAGGCTGCACTGGTCCGCAAGTTCCCAGACAAGCGGTTGTTCCACGTCATGACCTGCGGCTGCGAGCAGATCGACCGCGACACGTTCTTTATCGACCGCAATCCGCAGCAGTTTGAGATCATTTTGGACTGGTACCGCACTGGGAAGGTGCTGCGTGCTCTACCGCCACACGTGAACGAGGACGCGCTGAAAGAAGACGCCAAGTATTTCGATCTGTACGACGAGCTGTTCCCTGTCCCAGTTGTTCAAGCCGCACCGCCAATTCCATCACGCGTCAAGAGCCCTCCACCATCAGCAACGCCTCCGACAACGACCACAACAGCACTACCCAAGCTTCCCGAGCGTCCGTCACGCCAGCCAACACCACTGTCGACAACTACGGCTACTGTGCCAGTGTCTGCAGCGACAGAGATGGCAAAGCCGAAGGCTGACAAGCGCCGAGCTCCGACGAGTGTCTGTCGGTTCACGAAAAGCGAGACTCGAAGCGTTCCCGCTGTAGATGGAGGCCTTCCAGTGTGGTTTGCTGTAAGAAGCCACGAGCATTTGGTCGTCGAAAGCGTCAAGGGCTTCGGTAAGCTGCTCGTGCGCGTGACCGACCCGTCCGGAATGGCTCGCGTGCTTGTGGACCAGGCGGTGCTGTTTGATAGTCGATCATGGTTTTACCTCCAGGACGACGGCCGTGCTAAGCTCCAGAAATGCGTGCTTCCAGGCAACCACGTGTACACCTTTTGGACGGAGCCGATCCACGAGCAGCTACCCAGTCCACCACCGCAGACACTCAAAGTCAAGGCTGCTGAGAAGGTACAGAAAGGCAAAAGCCCTGTGGTTGGGGCGCCTCCACCGCCTTTGAAACCGGACCTTGAGGTCGAATTCAAGCTGATTGCGACGTTTTCAGCGTCTGAAGAGATGGAAGAGAACGCGGAGCTGGGCTCTTTACTGCAGGCGAAGGGCAAAGGCTGGAGTGAGGACCCAGCAGGTCCAATTCAACAAGCTACAGGCAACAACGGCCCACCAGTGTGTTTGTTCCTCCCTCCACGCGAAGAACAAGCACCGAAAGAACCTGAAAAGTCCGTGGAAGATACTATCAATTTAGCTGAACGCGACGCCATCGCCGAACAAATCCGAGCCGTGGCAGCCAAGGACCGTAACTCGAAGTCTGGAAACGTACCCGCTCAATCTGCATCCCCTCAGCAAGAGACCAAGAGCCCAGGCAACGCACTCAAACGGAACGGAGCAGCAATTGCCCAGTCCCAACCACAGAAAACCACGGCCAACAAACACGGCGAGAAGATCACTGTGTACCAGCCGATGGAGCCGCTCCTCGCGTCGGCACCGTCTCCACGAGCCCCTCAGTACAACGCCCAGCAACCTCGGCGCTTTTGATCGAGTAGAAATGGTAGGGGAAATGCTCTATTATATACTATTCAGTTGGTTAGATCCGCACAATGTCGTCGTCTTCCTGATCGTGGGCGTCATGGGACCCGACTTTGCGTGGCCGTGAGTCGTATCGCACACTGAGATCACTCGAGAGGCTCTTGTACAACTGCAGAGCCTCGCCGTCTTCACCATCGCCGTCATACTCGGCATCCTGATCGTCTTCTTCATCATCACCGTCGCTCGTCTCACTCTCCTGGATCCGTTCCAACGCGCTGTGTTGGTTCTGGTTACCCAGCTTGAACGACTCGCTCTTCGGGATTGTCTTCGCGGTCTCAGCTACGACTTCTGGCACCTCCTGGTCGGCATTCTCCGGTTCTTCCACCTCTTCCTTCATCCTCAGAGCTCGAATCGACGCCGCTGACTGCACTGGTCGACGCGTTGGGTTGTTGACTCGCTTTGGCCGAGGAGAGAAGCCCGCACGAGAGCTCCACGAGTCACTGCGCTTGAATCCCAGCGGCGTGAGGGCGTCCTGTTCGTTCTGCAGCTCGTCTTCTTCCGTGTGGTTGTTGTTGTCGCCGTCATCCTGGTCTGAGACCTTCGTCTTCGTCTCATTATACTGATCCTTGAGCTCGCGAGGCGTCTCAGTCTGCTTGGCCATGGTCGTGGAGATCGGCGAGAGTCCGAGATGCGCGGCCTTGGACGGGGACGAGATGGACACGAACAATCCTTGCGTGTGCGCGCTTCGCTTGTCGAGAACGATGGTGGCCATGGTAACAGTTGGGGTCTTAGAACGTTGAAGACTGATGCGATGTGGGGTTCTCGATTCTGGACCACGCAAGCCGTTGGTGTCGTTCCGCCATTGCCGGCGTCAATATCCGGGGGATCAGATGAGGCATCGCATATCCATCACACGCTATCTTTGGGCTTGGTTGGCTACTCTGCTGGCCCTTTGCTTCCTTCCTCGCGTCGCGATACCGACCGCGACCCAGGAATAGACAACTTAGACCTTCTCTTCTCGTCATGCTTCTTCGCTGCTGACGTCGTGGGGTTCTGTGAAGCTGTACGAGTACGAGTAGGAGTTGCTGCTCGGTTGCCGGTCTTTGGCTTGGCTTCCATCTCACACGCGACGGCAATTTTTCGCCCGGGACGGAACGGATCCGCGAACTTCAAGTGCTTGGCGTGGAGAAACAACCGGTCTTCTCGACGAGCGGAGACCAACGGACCATGTCTACGGTCTCCGATAATCGGAGCTTGGAGACCCTGAGCACAGTGGATGCGAAGCTGGTGCTTGCGACCGGTTACAGGCTGCATTTCGAGCCAAAACGAGTCTTCCGCTCGGTCCGTTGGACGGCTGAGCCGACGGAAGGTCGTCTTGGCGTCCTTGCCGTCGATGGGCAGTGAGATCTCGCCCTTGAGTGGGATCTCCGAGGCTTTCTGCCTGACGGGAAGGACCAGCGCGTCGTACGTTTTGCTCACCCCACCATCACGCAGCACCTCGGAAAAACGAGCGGCTGCAAGGCGATGCCGCGCGAGCACGAGCAAGCCGGAGGTCTCTCTGTCCAGACGATGAACGAGCCGAGGCGGCTCTTCGTTGCCGAACGCCGCACCGAGCGATGGTAAGTACGAGGCCAGGCTGTGGTCCAACGCCGTACCACCCTAGAGTTACACAGTAACCAGTTAGATGATGCTTACGATCATTCAAAAACAGAGTAACCAAGGCTGCTGTACCTGCACGGCGAGTCCGTGGGGCTTGTTGAGCACGAGGTAGTTGTCGTCCGTGTACACGACCCTTTGCACGAGGGCTTCCACAAACGTCCTGGCCTCCGTACTCAGCTCAGACTCTGTCTCCAGATCCCTAGTCTCGGCCACATCCGCAGCCAGCGCTGCATCAAAGACCACGGCGTCTATCGCGACGATCGCACCACTGTGGAGCGTCATATTGGGCTTGGCAGGAAAGGACGACGCTGTTGAGCTCTTGGGATCAGAAGATACGATGCGGATCTTGCGCTGACGGAGCTGTTTCTGGAGGAACGACTGCGGCGTCGACGGGAACTGCTGCTTGAGCCAGCGGTCCACGCGCATGGCGTCGTCGCGCGGACCCACGCGGCGCTGCATCCAGCGCAGCACGCGTTGCCATTCCGCCATTTTACCAGTCGGATTTCCTGAGGAACTCCAATGTAAATGGACTCAACTCAGATTTCGGGGTCGATATTACAACGTGTTTTGGTATTTGGAGGGTTAGACTCGCGGGTTCTGGAAAGTCGGACTGTTCTAGAAGAGAGTGGCGGCCAGTCGTTGGCAAAATGGAAGACCCTACATATCAGCCAATGAAAACACTTCTAGACAATGTTTTCAGCCAATCATAAGACACTATTTCAAACGCGAAAGGCGACCCATGTGAGTGGATTGATTGACGAAGGGCTCATTTGGCTGCCACCACACAGCGACTCGCTTTACACAGCAACGAAAATGGCGATCAAGGTGAAGGAAGACGCGAAGGACTTCGAGAGCCACCGGCAAATGGTCGTGGACCTGCTCTCGGCCGCTGAGAGTGCGTTTATCTCGTGGAATTCCGCATGAAAATGGAGCATTTTCTAACTTGTTTTGCGCTTTTTAGATGGCGATTTGGAGCTCCTGAAGACGACGGTCGAGGTCGTCAAGGCGAAGGCCAAGGCCAAGTCGGTGGCCGAGGTGCTGAACGAGTTCAAGGACGGCAACAAGCGCACGGCGCTGCACTTTGCGGCCGCCAAGGGCCGTCGAAAGGTCGTGGACTACATTTTGCAGCAGGTCCCCGAGTCCATCAACATCCAGGACGAGGAAGGCTCGACGCCCATGTTCCTGGCGGCGCGTGAGAACGAGTTCTCGACTGTGCGGTTGCTGCTGGAGCGCGGCGCTGACGCCAACATGGCCCAGAAGACTGGCGCCGCCCCGATCCACGAGGCCGCCGCGAACGGATCCCTTCGCACTGTGAAGCTCCTCCACGAGAACGGCGCTAGCGTCAACGCCGAGTCCAAGAACGGCACGCCGCTGCACTACGCTGTGAACGAGAGCCGTGAGAAGACGATCGAGGAGCTACTGCGTCTGGGCGCTGATGTGAACGCCAAGAACCCCAAGGGCGTGAGCCCAGTGATGCTGAGCTGCATGCTCAACAAGCCGTCGATCGCCAAGGAGCTGCTCGCGGCCAACGCCGACTTGCTGTCATCTGCGCTTGCAGGCGGCATCACGGCGCTTCACATTGCGGCGGAGGCTGGCTTCGTGGAGATCGCCAAGCTGCTGCTGAAGACGCGTCGTGAGGAGACCATCACGCTTGCCAACAGCAAGTTTGACGGCGGTGCGACGCCGCTGCAGCTCGCTGCTGGCAAGGGCCAGAGCGAGCTCGTGAAGCTGCTGCAGCCGATCACCGAGGGCTACGAGGACCACCACGTGGAGACCTTGATGGCCACGGAGAAGGAGAAGATCGACAAGTACCTGGTCGAGGCCACCAAGAGCGCGCCGATTGATGTGGAGGAGGAGACTGAGGAGCAGAAGGCCAAGAACAAGATCCTTGAAGGCGTGACGCCGGACGCCAAGATCGTCGTGCCAGAGGCCAAGGAGCTGGATGCCGAGACGCTCGCCAAGGCCGCGGCTTTCAAGGACGACGGCAACAAGCTGTACGTCGCCAAGGACTACCTCAAGGCCGCCGAGCTGTACACGCAGGCGATTGAGGTGAGCCCAGCCGACGCTGTGCTGTACAGCAACCGCTGCGCCGCGTATCTCGCTGCTGGTGAGCCAAAGAAGGCGCTGAACGACGTGCGTATCGCCAAGAAGCTCAAGCCGGACTGGGTCAAGGCCCACTTCCGTGAAGGCCAGTGTCTGGAGGCGCTCGGTCTCTTTGAGGACGCCGCCGTCGCGATGTGGGAAGCCATTCAACTGCAGCCAAAGGACAAGGCACTGGAGAAGCGCTTCAAGGAGGTCGTGGCCAAGGGCCGCGAGCAGAACAAGAACAAGGAGAAGGAGACGACTGCCGCCAAGGCATGAGACGTGTAATGGCCACAAATCTCACATAACAAACACAAACGGTATTGTAGGAACAGTAAGGCATTTACATGAGCTAAATATGATATTGTTGCGCACAAAACGCCGGCGAGCGACCACGATTATCAAGCCGTAAGAAGTGGCAGTTGTGATATGACGACCAGCAGCTCCGAAGCAACGCCAACGAGCCCAGTGCCAGTAGAGACTCAAGAAGCTACCGCCCAGCAAGATGCCAAAGAGAGTCTTCAGGCCAGCGATGATCGAGAGGCGTTCGAGTGCGAATGGAGTCGTTTCCAGCGCGTGTACGAGCGGCGACGAGTGCACTTTTTGAGCGAATCCCAGCAGCAAACGAAGTCCACGAGCCGCCTCTTCATCATCTCACACAAGGAAGATCCGTGGAACGGCTTCGGTCTCACCACTCGCATCGACTACTGCAGACGAGCGTTGGAAGTGTCGGCGTTGCATTTCTCAGAGCTTCATCATGCGTGCGCAACGGGTGACAGGAAGCGAGCACAGGCCATTCTTTACTCAAATACTCTAGAAGACTCACTGTCTCAAGGCTGCACGCTGACGAGGGACTCGTGCGGCCGCATCCCGCTGCATCACGCTGTCGTTCGCGAACACCACCGTGTTATTCGACTGCTACTACGGCAAGACGACAGTCGCCTTCAGCTCCACGGGAAAGATATTCGAGGCGCGACGCCTGTGCAGTACGTATTCGAAAAGATCTACCGCATTGCATCAAAACTTGGCGGACAGCCAGTCAGACAAGCCCAGCGTCTACGTGAGAACAACCAACGATACCGGAAACTGTGGCGACTCGCGGATCGCATACTCGTCAGGATGAATGCGAACTTCGTAATGGAACTCCAGGCGCTGGACTTCAGGGCGCGTGGTGACGCGTGGGACGCAGTGAGGGCAGGCGACGTAGAACGACTCAAGCAGATCCGCACGCTGTACGGAGACTTCCGGGACTTGCGACTGGATGCACTGGGGACCACGCTGTTGCATGAAGCGTGCAGTGGATCTCCACGTCATCTCGACGTCGTGCTCTATCTGGTGTCGGAGCTTCATGTCGATCGTCGAGCAGTCGATCAAAGTGGCGCGACGCCGCTTCACTACGCGGCGATGCGAGGCTGGCTCGAGGCGTGTGTGCCGCTGCTGGACAGCGACGATGAGCAGCTCGAGGGGGTCGTGGATGAGCTTTTGATGATGAAAGACGCGCGTGGACGCACGCCACTCCATGCGGCTCTCCACTTCATGGGTCGTTCAAGACAGGCGAATGATGATCACAGCGGTGATGCGGTGTCAGAGTCAGTGGCGACTGCGAGGTATCTGGTACCGCGGTGTGCTGACGCACTCCACGTTGTGGATTCGGACGGCTTCACGCCGCTGCATTATGCCATTTACGCTGGAGACCATGGTCTCGTGCAACTGATGGTGGACCTCGGAGCCGCTGTTCTTCGTGACGACGCACCGACTGTACGACAAACCTCAAGCGAATTTGGGACGAAGGCAGTGTGGGCTCCTTGCGGACGCATCTTCTCTCGCGACCGAAAACGGCGACGGCACAGAGCGACTGCTGGGAAGCCAAGTGTTGAGGATGCTTGTGCTGTCCAGGAAGCTACAGCGGTCAGAACTGACGGGCAAGAATCCTCGAAGGCGTGCGAGAGGCTTCGGAAAGTCAAGGCAGGTCAAGTCGAGCATCCCGGCATCGCGCTTCCGATGGAAACACTGTGGTTCTGGGTTCACAGCAAGCCACGAAAGCTCATGGACTCGCAGCCCAGCACTGTTATGAACATTGGAAGTGCTTACGACGTGCGAGAGTCAACTCAGCCAGGTGATCTTCAGAGGTACGGCTGCAGACGCTTCGGTGCTTTGTGCTCGAGCTGCATCCATGTACCAGGAGAAGAAGGAGGAACAGAGGCGAGTCTACTAGAGCACCAAGGAGTGGCACTGTCTCCACTTCTACATGCGATTGGTTGCTGCCGGCAAGCTCGAGCCCCTGAACCAAATCGTGTCCCGATTGTAGAAACCCTCATCCAGGCAGGAGCATCCCCAGACCAAGCAGCGCTTGAGGAATCACTACACTCACCGCGGTCGCTCGAGGCTCTACAGCTACTACTCGCGCACTCAACGTCTGGTATCGCGGTCGAGTTGATTGTACGGCACTTCTGCTCCAGATTTGAACCATCTCGTGACGCCAAGGACAACAGCGAGTCATCACTGTTGCTGCTGCTCAAAGAACTGGACCCGGATGATCTAATCGAGGTTCTTCCTACGCTCTTCTACCATTTCTACTTCCGCGTTGTCGAACACGTGTTTCCTAGTAAGTCGAGCGAAGACGCCACGTTGGTAGCGTTGGTCCGTGGGATCATCCATCAGACCCGAGTGAATCAAGGATCGGAGTCGACGATCGTTCACCAACTTACCTCCGACCATCTTGACTGCGTGGTACGATGGATCGGACTGTGGCCTGCTCACGCTCAAGATCTCGCGAGTGTCGTCATCGCGAGTATCTCAGCCGTGCTCAAGTCAACGAGTCTCCTGACTGCCAAGGCTCGACACGCAGCAGATATGGTGCTCTCATCAGCGTTGGAGTTGCTTGCCGTCCATGCAAATGACGAGCTCCACGAATCTGCGACCGAGTGGAGCGCAAGAGCACTAGAGAAAGGCTTCTTCACAACGGTGCAGCATCTCTGGCGCGTTATCATCTCGAGCCACAGCCTGGCAACAGCACTTGTGCTACGCGTGACGTGGCCGCTGCGTTCAGCTGACGCGAGCTTCGCCAAGACGATCCGAGACCTTCTTCCATCCCTTTTCGACGCCATCGTGGATCACGAGCCGTTCGAAACTGCAGATACAAATATGGGAGACGGCCGTTGGTCCGTCCTGGCACAGTGCCTCGCTATCGCGTGCACGTACGACCTCCCAGAGAAGACATTGCGACGCATCGTGACTTGCATCAATCAAGCAAAGTGCGACGATCTAGCAGTCGACCAACTTCTCAGCCAACGCGTCAACGGTCTCACATTGGTTGACCACATCGTCAACAGCGATAGAGTCGACCTTGCGGAGATACTGTGGACAGAGTTTAAGATCAGCGACGGCGTGCGTGAGCAACTGTGGGTCACCCTGATCAAAGCGCGGCTGTGCTTCTCACACATCCAGTCAACAAGCACGGAACGATGGAACAAGCTCCTCTTCAAGTCGTTTCCAACGTTCGTCAGTGGGGAAACAATCAAGGATCTCGTGCTCAAGGCTCTCGTACAAGTCGCTCAGCCGTGCCCAACTGCAACTCAAAAGCTCGTCCGTTGGCTCGGTGGTCCCAAGGAAGCCGTCGATCCAACCAAAGCCGTGCACTGGGCAGAAACGTCGCTCTTCTTCCACACCTGCGCTCGATACAACGCGATTTCCTTGGCAAAACTCAGCGTCGAAGCCTGGCAAACCCCAGACACAAAATCAGCATTGTCTCGGCTCGTGACACAGCGTGACGACGTAGATGGATACTCGGCGATCGAAGTGTGCGAGCTGCTTGGCCACCACGAACTCGCTCGCTTCTATCGTGGACTCGTCCTAGACACAACTGACCCACCAGTAGCACCCGAAGCAACGTGGATACCTCCAAACCATCGACGATTCGGACTCTTCCGCACCTCAATGTCCCTGCCTTCACCAACCACTGAAACCTCTTCAGCCGTCCTCAGGAAACTCCACCCTGCGTCTGTATGGGAAGGCAACTGGCCGACTGCCGTGGCCTTCAACGACGTCCGCCTACTGCAAACCTTCTTCCTCCACGACCTGCCCCTCCACACACCGAGTCCTGACGCTTCCAGTGAAGACAACGCCTCTCCAATAACCATCCTCATACAAACCGCGATCCGCCACGCCAGCGAAGACGCCTTGCAGTGGCTTCTTGCCACCTTCTCTTCCAAAATCGCACAGCTTACCATCGACACCACGTCCAGCCTTCTCCACCAAGCCGCCAGCCACACAAGCCCTTTGTATGCGAGACTCACAGTGCGTCTGCTGAACCAACAAGGCTTCTCGCCTGGCCGCCTGAGTGGCGACGGCACCGACGTCTCGCTTCTCCACCGCGTCGCGTGCTTTGCCGACTCGGATCTCGCGATTCAAAGCTTGCAATTCCTTCTACAACGCGACCAAAGCGACGTCAACGTCCGCGACGGCTTCGGCTCGACGCCCGTGATGTACGCGATGGCGTGTGGACGTCTGGAGACCGTGTGCTGGTTGCTTAGCCACTGCCCGCACACAAGACTTGAGGCCGAGTACGAAGGCCAGAGCCTCTTCTACTACTCGCTGCATCTACTGCCGTCCTTCGCGTGGCGCTGTATCATCCAGAAGCTTCTCACAGTCAAACGCCAGGCCGCATTCCTCCATTGTGACGGTGAAGACTGTGCCTGTAAGGGCTTTGAAGGACTAGTGGACAAGCACGAAATGAGCTGCTCGTTCTGCAGCCACAGTGTTGAGACCCACATGCGCGTGCCGTATCCGCCGTGGTTCCGCGACCAGTACGAGACGTATATCCAACAGGAATCGCATGATGAAGACGAGGAAGAGGAAGATGATGATGATGAAGAGGCTGCGGTGGTTAGACGCCAACGCGCGATGATGGAGAAGCCGCTGGCGGACGAGCCGACGCTGGAGAAAGAGCGCGGGCGATTGCGCATTCCGTCGCTGCTGCGCGTCACGCAGCTGCGCTTCCACGCGCTGTGTGCAACGTACGCGCTGTCGATTCCTGTCGTGGAAGACAGTGCCGTCATATTCAACCACGAGGCCCGGGACGAGGACGAGGAGGCGACGACTTTAATCGCAGATTCCGGAACGAATCTGGCAGATACGGACGCCACATCGTCACAGCATTTAGTTCTTGCATGGGAGTCGCCGTGTGTGCAGTCGCCTGCGGCTGTAGAGGCTTCGTTGCCTCGCAATCCACGTGGAGATGACGCGGGTATGGTGTTGGCGCATGATGCATGTTGCCGGTTGAACTTGCACGATGCACCGACGAACGTGGAACAGATGCAGATTGTTCTAGCAAAATGGTTCCGAATGTGCAATCACCAACGCGTAGAACGGATCTTCGTTCTAAGCGACAGGGTGTCGACACTGCGCACGGCGTTGGCGCGGTGGGGCGGACGCGTCGTGACGAAAATGGTTCCGGATCCGGCAGCTTCAACTTCCACCAGCTGGGGCGCGACTCTCCACGAACAGAGCAGCAATCTGTGTCCTGTCGCCCAAGAGCAAAACGTGGAGGAGCGAGAGGAGAACATTCTAGAGGAGCGCGGCACAACATCAATGAATTTGTCGGACGCGGTCGTCGATATGATTGGTCTACCCCGTGGAACAACATCAAACGCCAACGCCAATCACTGCGTGTCGATCCTCCAACTTTTCGTCCATCACTGGCGCTACGCGCGCGTATATCAAAGCTTCCGTCAGTGGAAGCGACTGATGGTCAATGCACAGGTCGCCAACCATGAGCTGGAGACGCTAGCGGATTCATGGAGCGCATGCGACCGCCGTGAGAAGCTCCAGGGTCTCAAGGCCAAGCAGCATGCGCTGGAAGAGGAGATCCGCAAGCAAGGACTGATGTTAAATGATAATGGAGGCGGGTAGCCGATTTGATTTAATACCTAATGGGTTGGTTGGTGGGTTCATTCTGGGATACCGATGCGACTTGGGAGGCTCAAGACTTCGTAGTGGTGCTTCTGAACGACGAATGCACTCATAGACGACATGCACTTTCAAAAACGGATGAAATGGACGGCTTGGTGGCGTGATTTTTGTCGGATTTCGCTGGATAGTGGTGATGGAGACGCGTGACACGGAGGGACGTTGTGTAGCTGTAGCTGTGGATAGGCAACAGGCTCACAAGTCGTCCATGGCAAACACGTCGACTTCCGGGTCGGCTCCGCTGTCGTCACAGGATTCCCCTGCGGTATCTTCGGTCGACGTCTCGGATACCGTGCGTGGCTTCGGACTGTGCGTTCGGTTGATGCTACTGGAGCGCAGTGATCGAACCACTTCATCAACATCGCGTTGGTTGTTGCCGGACGCCTCGAATGACTCGCGCGATTCCAGCGAGAGCTTGTAGTTCCAGTGCTCGTCCCACAACCGGGCTTCGCACTGGCTTCGGCTGTACTGTTGGTCATTCGTCGGGATCAAGAACGACTCGGACGGTGTGCGTGACGTCGCAGAAATGCTGTTTCTCCGCTGGCCAAGCTTCTGTGGGATGGGGACGGGCGGCGAGCACGGCACCATGCGAGGCCTGCGGCTTCCAGAGAACGATGACGCCTTCGGGTGAAGTGGCTGATGCGCGAAGCCGTGAGCTTGGTTCGATGGAATACTGACGGTCAACCCCAGAAACGCGGAGACTTCTTCGTCGTCTTCATCGTCGTCGCCGTACGCTCCTGTGGAGCGCAGACTCATACCGTGCTGCATGCGCTTCTCTAGATCTTCGACGCCTCCTGGCTGGCTCGCCCACAATTCCTCTGTCATCGCCATCTCTTCGGCTTCGTAGCTGCTGGCGCGTTCAAGTCTGTGGGCGTACATCACGCCGCGCTGAAGCTCTTCACGGAGCTCTCGAAGCTGCAGACGCGAAGATGAAGAGCTGCCCATCGGAGGTCTCCTGCCGCGCGTACTGCAATCCGCATTTCGGCCAATCGCTGCGCCCGAACGCACCAGCGGCATCGCGCCGTTAGCCCCGTCGCTCAGGAAGCCACGTCCATTGGGCGCTGCTGGCCCACAGTCTTCAACGTAGATACGCGGCTCGCCCATTTGATTGTCGTGGCCTCTGTGATTGATGTTGGGTTGGGACGATGCGGAGAGGTGGCGTGCGGTGGAATTAACTGACTGATGCTGGGAGCACAGAACTAGCGCCGCCTGGAGCAGTTTTTGGTCACACGGGCGTTGGGTGCTGGGTGCTGTGTTGCGTCCCGTGAATCTTCGTTCTGTGTGAAGTGGTCGCCCAGAACAGGAACGCGTGGAAACCGCAGGCAGGTCGCGCGGGCGCTTCGAGGGTGTGGGTTTGGTTTTTGGTTCTGTTGGTTCTGTTGGTTCTGTTCCAACCCGCCGAATTATTCCAGGCCTTTCGTCGGGAGTCGCGACGGTTCTTCAATTGAGCAGAGGTTCCGAAATACTTCGAACGAGTGCCGGAGGGAGTTGTCGTTGGCGATCTTGGTGTGGAGCCACACTTGGTGCGGAACTGTTCTCGTTTTACGGCAGCGTCGATGTTGCTCTTGCTGTTGCTGCACTTGGTTCTAGGGAGCAGTTGTTATGATACGGCCAGCAGATTCGAGTCTGAGGATGCGCGGCAGGCAGATTGTTCCACGCTCTGGCCAGGTGCTAAAATATCGAACAGGCTGAAGGCAATCATCTTCGATCCGTTGTTGGGGATGTGAGCGTGAGGGCAGGCAGCCAGTGGTAGTCTAAATGGCGGGACAACTCCACACACACACAAACGCTTGTCGCCTGCAAGTGCGCAGACCATGCTGCGAGGGACAGAGGCGTGCATGACGATGCCGCACCCCACACTTTCGACGCGCCGCACTCGAGTCACGCACCGCTCTTCAAGCAGACGCCAGTTCATGTGCCGCTGGCGAATCCGTCGAAAGTTCACTCGACCAGATATCTGTGACAAGAACATCCCACCATTAGTATTCGAACACTCTCAAGTCGAAACTTCAAAAACTCACCCCAAACAGGAATCGTATGGTATTTCGTGTGTTTTGACGATTTTTAAGTTGCTCAATAGGGGTGTAAAAATGAGATGTGACCGAACCAAAGCATTTTTTTGGCCAGACGGCATGGCCTGGTTCTGATCGCTCGGCGTGGGCTGATCTAGAATCCAACTCTGGGAGCGGGTCTGTCTCTGGTTCTATTCTTGTAGGGCAGACCAACTTGATCTGCTGCTCATACAGAGAGAGTTTGAATTTGTTGGCGATTGGCTGGTGGTGGAATCTCCGGAGAGCTCAAGCGCCCCATGTGTTTGCCTCTACGGTACGGTAGTCCCTCCGTGTTTGCTCATCCGACTCAAAACGCTGCAACGCGCGACTGGGGGGTCTAATTGCTCTGACGTCAGCCTCCGAGTGCCATGACTCCTGCCCTCGTTGCCTTCGTCTCCGTTCTTTGTGTCCAAATTTCCAGAACAAGTCAGTGGAGTGCTCCACATCAACGGGCAGCTGGATCCGAATCGGATCCGACGCCAACGGCAAGGACTCGCTTTTGGTGCTGGACGGTACAGTACAGCAATCCATAGAGCGAGATCACGAGCGGCAACTTGGTGGCCAATAATGCTTGAAGGAGTCAAGTATTCCTGGAATGAATTGGGCAAATTTTGATCCAACTTGTCAGAACGATTTTACCCAATGTGCTGCACACGAATACTGCACAGCATTGCATCCTGCGAGCGTGAAGCCAACTCATCATTAGAATTGCGGGAAGACACTCGTCGTCGGCGACAACGACGACGAACCCAGCGACTGAAGGATGCGCAGGGCAGTCTTCGTCTCCAAAAAATGGTTTGTCAAACTGATGGTCTGACACAGGCTGACTGATGGATCCTGAGAGTTTAGACCAAGCAACCTAACGTTTGCTCAAAGCTTGAGTAATGTACTGCAGCGAATGTACAGCAATGTTGTGGCTTCCATCGAGCAGGGAGTTCGTTCTCGGCTCTTCGTCATGGAATCATTTGCAGGATCGTGTTTGGATCTCGTGAACACTCTCCGTCGTCGTCTATCCACCACCAACTTGACTCTTGGTGACCAAGAGTTGCCTCCAAGATCCTTCGTGTTGAACCTCGTCAACAATCAAAAACAAAACCGGTACCCATACCGGTACCAGGATCACAATAGGTTTAGAGTAATAC
The DNA here is from genome assembly GCA_023337545.1 of Pythium coloratum. Taxonomy (NCBI): domain Eukaryota; phylum Oomycota; class Peronosporomycetes; order Pythiales; family Pythiaceae; genus Pythium; species Pythium coloratum. The sequence goes on along the minus strand of JAADXE010000553.1, from coordinate 4,917 downwards.
CGGTATGCTGCTTCGTCGAATACCGGATTTCTTCGTTTGTGTCATTTTCAACCAATCACATCGCTTCGCGCGGCTGTTCGCCATTTCGGTTCCGGTCGGAACCAAATCACGCGCGTCTTTTGGCGTGTCATCCCACGGAACGTGACCTTTCATCACCAGAATCGATTGGCAAACCACTCAAACAGACTGGTGTAATCAGCCCCAGTGCATGTATGTCCACCACGCATTCACCACCTGCGTCTCCTCAACTCCCCTCCTCTCCCCTCTCCTCCTCTTCCTCTCCTCCACCTCATTCGCTCATTCGCGCCTCCTCAATCACCCCCCTTCCTCTCCTCCATCATCTACGATGGCTTCGTCCCCTGTGCGCTGGGGCTTTTTGGGCTGCGGCCGCATCTCCAACGACTTCGCCACGGCCATGAAGCCTCTGCAGGTCCAAGGCGCCGCCATCCTCCACGCCTGCGCGGCTCGGTCTCTCTCCAGCGCAGAGGCCTTCGCGTCTAAAATGGACATCCCCCACTTCTACGGCTCCTACGAAGAGCTCTGCTCGGACCCTCTCGTCGACGTCGTGTACATCGGCACGCAGCACATCGTCCACTTTGAAAACACCAAGCTCGCGCTTTCCCACGGCAAGCACGTGATCGTCGAGAAGCCCATGATGATGAACGCCAGCCAAGTCGAGACCGTCGTGAAACTCGCCCGTGAAAACAAGTGTCTGCTGGTCGAAGCCGTGTGGACGCGGTTCTTCCCAGCCATGCACTTTGTGCGTGAGCAGCTCGCTAGCAACCGCATTGGCGAGGTGAAGAACCTCCACGCCGATATGGGCGTGGCCTTTCCGGAGGCCGTCAAGTCGGTCTGGAGCCGTGCGATGGGCGGTGGTGGTCTCAACTGTATCGGTTTGTATCCGCTGTCGTTCGCGACGCTTGTACTGGGCACGGACCCTGTCAAGGTCACGGCGACGGGCGGTTTGTCCGAGGACGGCGTCGACGCGTTCGCCACGGCCACGCTCGAGTACAGCGGCCAGCGGTTCGCCACAGTCGAGTACACCATGCACGCCAACATGGGTGCGTCTGTGCAGATCGTGGGTACCAAGGGACGGATTGACATCCACAACCCAGCGTACGCGCCGACCGAAGTCACGGTCACGGAGTTTGTGGGCGGAGGAAAGGATGAAGTCACTCACAAGTCGGTGTTCCCAAAGCCGGATCGTGCGGCGGACGCGGGGTACAACTACTCGCGGTCGGAAGGACTGCTGTATGAGGCCGAGGCCGTGACCAAGGCTGTGCAGAACAAGCAGACCGAGATGCCAGAGTACCCACTGAACGAGACCGTGGGACTCGCCAAGCTCATGGAGGAGATCCGTCGTCAAGTCGGCGTCGTGTACGACTCGGATGTGCAGAATTAGACTAGACTGTAAACGATCCTGGAGCGGTGTGCGTACTAAACCCAAGCATGGAATAGAATGTTTAAACGCACTTGGCTACAGATATACTGGTCTCCTCGCACATGTGGATGTAAGCTTGCTAGTAGTCATCGTCCAGGTCACCACGCTCGTGGTATCCGTATTGGTCGTCGTCAGAGAACTCCTCGTCGTCGTCATCGTCATCGTCGTCATCCCCACTGTGGGCTTCTGCGTGAACAGCCGTGGTTCTGCGGTTCTGCGTGGCAAGCGAACATCGGTTGTACAAGACATCGTCGATGCGAATATCCTGTGGCTCGTTGTCCTCCCATCCCCACCACTCGTTAATAGTCGCGTGGACAGTGTAGAAGCCGAGCTCGATGATCTCGTCACAACTCGCTGGAACGGCTCCATTTGCGCGGTAGTATCCACGCGCGAGCAAACGAAGTCGTACGCTCGGGTGCTTCGTCACAACTGCGTTAGCGAGCTCATGAACCCGAGCGAGGTACCCCTCACTCCACTCTCGGTCCACGCGGGCAAAGCAGCCATTGTGGAGACGCAGGGCCACTCGGCGCGTCGCACACGGCAGGTTTTCTGGCTCGCAAGCCAGGAGTTTCTTGAGGAATCCCTCCACGACGTCGTAGAAGGCCTTCTCCGTGGGTGTGTCCTTGTCATCACCCACTGTGATCTCGAATTCTCGTTAAAGCGTCACGTGTTCGCTGTCTCGTCCAAAGCAAGCGGCCAACGAGAAGACACCGTCGCCTGTAATGTTCACAGACTTGAGTTCCGCCCAATGAAGCCTTGGAAGCGTAGCCAACGCCTTCATCGCTCGGTCTGTGAGCGTCATCACCGTGTGATTCACCGTTGAGGCCTCCAGCACGCGCCAAAGCGTGAATTTCTCGAGCTTCTTACAGTGCTTCGCAACCGCCTCGACAAAATCGTCGCCGAAGATCTCTTGGTTCATCATCGGGGTATCGGGGACGTGATGCTGCTGCTCATTAACGTGGAATCCATCGTGGATGTCCCACTCGAAGCCTTCGTCAATGTCATCCCCTCCATCACCAGGCAGGTAGACGGCCACCTCCAAGGCCCGAAGATTCGGACACGCCTTCAAAGCGGCGTGGGCGTTGCGAGCACCCGCGCCGTATCCTTCCAAGGTGGGTGGGATACCCAGATCCACACTGTACTGGTCCCAATCCCAGTTCATCGGCGTCGAGAAGACGAGCTTTTCCAGCTGAGGCTTCGGGTGCCGACCAAAGATCTCGAAGAACGGCGTCGCAAACGGCGCCACGATCCAGTCAAAAGTCTTGAGCTTCGTGAGCGTCGAGCAGACCTTTTCCCAGGTCGCTGTGGTGATGAACCGCTGCTCGGCACACGTGAGTTTGTCCATTTGGTCCAGCAGGTCGAGGTACCCAGCAAACTCCTCGAGCTGCGGGTGCGCATCACAGATTCTCGTCAGGTACCGGGTCGCAAACTCGTGACGCGCCGGGTTCCGGACAGTCGGAACACCCAGACGTAGCTCACGTAGGCCAGTAGAAGTCATTCCTCCTAGAGCAGCATCAATCAATGTCTGCGTGTCCTTCGGCGACTCCGTCACACGCCCCGTACGCGTCGGTGCGAGCGTCGGCATCACGAGGGACTTGAGCTGTGGACAGCAGTCCCTCGCCGCCTGTACGATACGTGCAAGCTGTGTGATGTCACTGCGACCAAAGAACTTGAGGTCCAGCGTCTGAAGCTGCGGCATGTGGCTGAATACGACATGCCAGTGAGCCAGCGGAAGCGTACCCACTGCAGGAGAGCGGTTGAATCCGTGGCCGTCCTTGAGCTCCAGCTCTCGGAGGAACGCGCGGCGCAGCGTCACGCGGCGTCTAAACTCCACGACGTCGCGCCGCGTCTTGAGTTGCACGCCCTCCAATAGGAGCTTGCGCAGAGTGGCCGCACTGGTGACGTCACCCGCCACCAAGGCCGATCGAGAACCCGAACTCGATGATATCTCGACAGGTCGCGGGATTCCGAAACTTCGGACGAGTGTAGCCTTGAGATAGCAAGCGAAGGCGAATGGCTGGGTGTTTGGCGATTGCTCGAAGTCCTAGCTTACGAAGGTGAGCGATGTAGTAGTTCGCCTCGTCGAGTGGCAGTGGAGACGAGCAGCCGTTGTAGAGGACCAGCGAGACCCGTCGAGTGACACGATCCAATTCCAGCGGATCACAGTCGACAAGTTTTGTGAGGAACTCGTCGACCACGGTGTAAAATGTCATCGCTGTTGAAGCGCCCATGTCGTCACCAAGAGTTATGATGTACTCCTGGCGGTGTGTGGCACGCGCCCCCACAATCAAGTCGAACAGACCGTGTCCTGAGGTATTGACCGACGTGAGCTCGACGTGGCGCAGCTCACGAAGTGATGCCAGTGCCTGCATCGCGCGATCTGTGAAACCCATGATCGTCGGTGTCTCGTTCCAGCAGACCATCGTTAACTTCTCGAGCTTTTTACAGTGTCTCGCGAGAGCCTCACAGAACTCGTCATCGAAGACTTCAGGGTCCATCATCGCAGGAACGTAGGGGACGGGGTGTTGGTTTCGGTTAGCTTGGTCCATCATGTCCCAATGGTCCATGTCGTCATCGTCATCGAGCTCGTCTTCTCCCCTCGGTATGATAAACTCCGTTCGCCAACCGTCGTCGTCTGGATCTCCTTGGGTGCTGAAAACTGCCACCTCCAAGTCGATTACACCTGGGCAAGCCGTCAAAATCGCATGCGCGTTGCGAGCTGTCACGCCATATCCTCCATTGTCAACCGGAAGTTGATAGCACTGGTGGAACAGCGTCCAATCCCAGTTCATCGGTGTCGAGATCACCAGTTTCCGACGTTGTGGCTTGGGGTGACGACCGAAGGCCTCGAAAAACGAGGAAGCGAAGGGCACGACGATCCAGTTGAAGCTCTTCAGCTGCGTCACGGTAGAGCAGAAGCGTTCCCACGTCGCTGTGGAAATCTGCCACTGCTAATTGCTGGTGACGACCTCCGTTTGCTCGTGCACCTCGTTTGGCCCAGTCACGACCTCCAAGTTCGGGCACACATCGCACATTCGTATCACGAAATATGTTGCAGCTTCACTCGGCTGCGGCATTGCGCAGAAAGGAACTCCAAGGCACAATTCACGAAGATTTCGTGCGTTGGGGCCTTCAATCGCCGCGTCCACAACAGTCTTGAATCGTTCTTGGTCCAGCGAAGTGTCCACCTTACTCTATTGTAGATGTCGAGATAACCGCACGCGGGGAAAGAAATCGCTCCAAATATAGGAGCGATGCTCTTGACATCTTTGATCATGTACTGAACCTAATAGAGGACTCTTGTCACTGTATGTCACAAGAAAATGTCAGCTTATTTTGGGGCCGGACTTGGTATGGTGGTTTGGACACGGCCCTTCCACTCCACTGCGCCGGGTTCAAACCACGCCTCGGGTATGAACCAGAGTCCCTGTTTTGGGGACTGCCATTCTGTGACAGGGGCTGCGGGCGACACGAGG
>JAADXE010000552.1:0-21411 GCA_023337545.1 Pythium coloratum | reverse complement strand
CACCACCACCACCACCACCACACCACCACTACCACACCACTCACACAATGGGCTGCCACCATTCCAAGGTCGAAGAGCAGGTCGTCGCGCCAGCGTCCAACGACCTGATCGTCCACAGCGCCATCGAGGCGTCCGTGACCGTGGAGGTCCCATCGACGGTGCCTGAAGAAACCGCCTCGCAGACTGCTGCTGAGTCCGCGGAGCCTGTGGAGGAGGAGGCTACCACGACCACGGTCGCCGTGGAAGTGGCTGAAGAAGAGTCCGCACTAGCTCCAGAAGCTGTTGTCACGGAGGAGGCTCCAGTGGAGGCTGAGCCAACGCCAGCGCCAGCGTCAGCGTCCAACGCCGAGTCGACTGAAGCCGCTCCTAGTGAGACCGTCCAGGAGGTGGCGGAGACGCCGGCGGAGGAGCCAGTCCAGGAGACTGAGAAGACGGAGGCCGTTCAGCCGCAGCAGGAGCCTGCCGCTGAAGAGGAGGCTGCCGCTGAGCCGACGGTGTCCTTCAAGCCCGTGGGCGTGAGCTTCGGCGAGCGCAACGTCGTGTTCTACGAGTTCTCGCTTGTGGACACGACGGATCCGGCTAAGGAGCTGACGATCCGCAAGCGCTTCAACGACTTCAAGGCCATGCACGAGCAGGTCGCCAAGCTCATGGCCAGCGAGGCCAACGTGCCAGCCAGCCAGAAGGGCAAGTTCGCGACGTACCCGGCACTGCCAGCGCTTCCAAAGGCCGGCGCCGGCTCGGTGATCTTCGGGCGCCGTAACCCGAACGTCACGGGCGACCGCAAGGCGCAGTTCGAGAAGATCCTCAACGCCATCGCTCGCCATCCTATCGCCTACGCCAGCCCAGCCTTCCAGTCATTCCTGGCCTAAGGCGTAAGGTCATCAATCAATCGGCCATAAGCATCAATCAGTCAGTGATGATCCGACGATTGATGGTGGTCATCATCGATGGACAATAGGCAGAAGGGGACGAAGAGAGGAGAACAAAGATCAGATCAACGTGACGTGAACATGACACGTCTGCCAATTTGTTCTCGGCCACCGCGAAAAAAGTGAAGTGGAAGACGAAGATACGGAAGAGTGTGTAGAGAGGTAGGTAGGTATGTAGAAATACTGTAGTAGAAACACTAGGATTTATTCAACACGAGTGCATGCTCCATTGGCCATTCGAGTTCTTCGTTCTCTGCTCCACAACATCAACGAATCTCCATAATAACGAAGAGCCGTGAGAATCAATCGAGCCGTATTGATGATTCTGGGGCATCATCGATCGTGGGAAACATTGATTGTTCTCAGAAGTTTGGCGTCCGTCCAAGGTTGAAAAGCCACAATCGCTGTAGCCATTCTCTGGGTTCGACCAATCAGATGAAAGATCAGGGAAGATTTAGGCGACCAGGGAGTCATTTTTCAACTGACTGAAAGTTGCCCTTTCAGAAAAAGAGCAGATCAAGCCATGTCCGGACCGAAAGGAACTCACCAAAAGCCGAAGAAGAGAAGGGAGATGGTTGGAACCAAAGTCGGATGGACGCCAATGACTGCTGGAACGAGAATTGTCATCCAGGAAGTGTAAAGGGAAATTGCTGAGGGAGAACAGATTGTCGCAGTTGGGTACGGGAACCATGTGAGTCGGCGCCCGTCTCTTCTCCCGCAGCCCCCGACTTGGAGTGAGTGAACCCTATTGAAGTGCCATGCCACCTGGTGGCGCGGATCCATTTCGTGCGGTTTGTTCCAGAGAGCGACAGGGGAACCTGCTGGGAATTTGCTCTCCTCTGCGAGGCCTCGTGGCGGAGTGGAGCGGAGCTGGGGAGGACTCCTCCGAGGAGAGGAAAGGGTTCGAAGTGGGTGGGGGAAGCCAACACCCCCAGTCAGTTTGGTCAGTCGTGGATTTCCCCACGTCACCACCACTACCAAGAGAGAGGAAACCAAAGGCAATCACCTAGGGCAATATGGGCTGCAACCAGTCCAAGGCCACGGCTGTGGAGGAGTCTGCGCAGCAGCCAGCAGCGCCAGTCGCTGCGGTAGCTACCGAGGCGTCCGCCGTGCCGCTCGCGGCGTCTGTACGCCCAGCGGAAGCCAAGAACGACGCCGAAAACGCCGCGCCGGCGTCGGCAAGTTTCGCGTCCGACAGTGATGGAGACGTCGTCCCTGGCTTCGTGGACAACCCAGCGATCACGCGAAGCCTCGTGAACAACGACACGGACGTCGCGTCCACCAAGCTGCCGGCGTCGTTCACGTTCTCGTTCATTGAAGTCGGCGGCGACCCGTCATCCCAGCGCAGCACGCAGAGCGCGGCGGCCGCGGCGATTGACGCCATCAAGGAAGAAGATGCTCCTGCTGATGCTGATGCTGACGATGCGACTGATGCTGCTGTGGAGCCGGCGCCTGCGTCGCAAGCCAAGGCGCCAGTGTCGGAGGAGAAGGCTGTGGAGACGGCGCCAACTTCAACGACGCCAGTGGCTGAAGTTGCCGCTGCTGCTGAGACGACTGCTGAAGAGCCTGCCGCTGTGGAGACCCCTGTCACGGAGCCTGTGGCTGAAGTGGCTCCTGCGAGTGAGATCCTCGTGGAGGAAGCGCCAGTGGACGCTGCTCCTGTGAGCGAGACGCCAGTTGAAGAGGCGGCTCCTGCCAGCGCGACTGCTACTGAAGAGGTCGCTGCTGTTGACGTCGCTCCCGTGAGTGAGACGGCCGTTGACGAGGCCACTGTGGAGACTGAGACCGCGCCTGTGAGTGAGTCGCCAGTTGAAGTTGCGGTTGTCGAAGCCGCTCCTGCCAGTGAGACGCCTGCTGAAGTTGCTGCTCCTACGAGTGAAACCCCAGCGGCTCCTGTGAGCGGCTCGTCTGCTGAAGAAGTTGCTATTGAAGCTGCGCCAGTGACTCAGGCTCCAGTCGAGACTCCAGTCGACGTTGCTCCAGTCGAAGTTGCTCCAGTTGACGTCACCCCACCAAGTGAGACGCCTACGGAGACGCTCGTTGATGTTGCTCCAGTGAGCGAGACGCCGGCCGCTGTGGAAGCTGGCGCAGCGAGCGAGACGCCAGTGGAAGTGGCTGTGGTTGAGGCCGCCCCTTTCAGCGAGACCCCAGTTGAAGTCGCTGCCGTTGAGTCAGCTCCAGTCAGCGAGACTCCAGTTGAAGTCGCTGCCGTCGAGGCTGCTCCAGCAAACAAGACGCCGGTCGAGGCTGCCCCAGTGAGCGAAGCACCAGTGGAAGCTGCCGTCAAGCTTGTGACTGAAGCTCCAGTTGAAGTGGCGGCTCCTGTGAGCGAGACGCCAGTTGAGGTGGCTTCGATTGAGCCAGTCGCTGAGGCTCCAGTTGAAGTGGCTGCTGTCGCTGCTGCTCCTGTGAGTGAGACGCCAGTTGAAGTCGCTGTCGAGGCTGCGCCTGCCAGCGAGACCGTGGTTGAGACTCCAGTCGAAGTGGCTGCTGTGGAGGCCGCCCCTGCGAGCGAGACTGCTGCCGAAGTTGCCGTTGAGGCCGCTCCAATCAGCCAGGCGGCCGTCGAGATCGCTCCAGCGAGTGAGACAACAGCTGAAGTCACCTCCACCGAGGCGGCTCCGGTGACCGAATCGCCAGTTGAAGTCGCTGTCGTTGCTGCTGTTGAGGCTGCTCCAGTCAGCGAGACCCCAGTGGAAGTCGCGGCCGTTGAGGTGGCACCAGTCAGCGAGACTCCAGCAGAAGTCGCTGTTGAGACTGCTCCAGTGAGCGAGACTGTGATGGAGACTGCTGTCGAGGAAGTTGCTGTTGAGGCTGCTGCTGTCGTCGAGACCTCAGTTGAAGTGGCTCCAGTCGAGCCTGTCGTTGAAGTCCCAGAAGCCCCAGTGTCCGAGACGGTTGTCGCCGCTGAAAATGAAGTGGCCGACGCCATCGTCACTGAAGTTGTCGAGCAGGCGGTCGCCAAGCCAGAAGTCGTCACGGTGGAGGACAACCAGAAGGAGGCATCGTCTACTGATGAACCTGCTTCCGCTACGACCGCCCCTGAGAGTGACAACTCTACTGACGAGAGCGAAGGATCCAAGGCTGAAGACTCCAAGGCCCTTGAGCCTGAGATCGAGGCGTCCTCGTCGCTGCCATCGACCTACCGTGTCACTGGTACCATGACCACCGAAGACGGCGTGGTCATGTACCTCATCCAGCAGAGCGACGGCAAGAACGACAAGTGGCCGACGCCCGTGCAGAAGCGCTACAGTGAGTTCAGCGACATGTACCAGAAGCTCCGCGACTCCCAGCTTCCGCAGGCGACGGCTATGCCCAACCTCCCTCGCGCTGGCTTCGGCAGCTTCATGCGTGGCCGCTCCAACAAGAACCTGCTCGATGAGCGCCAGGGCAAGTTCGACTCGATCCTGCAGTTCGTCTCGGCCCACCCCGCGCTGTCCGAGAGCTCCATTTTCCAGTCGTTCATCAGCCAGTGATTCCAGCGACGTCTCCCAACACTATCTACTCGTCCGTTCTAGAGAAGCCAGCGGGCTTGGTGTGCGGCAGTGAGGCTTCCATGAGGCCCCTGCCTTCGACAAGTGCACACAGAGACCCCACTGGACTTCGTCCCTCATTTTGATCCATATTTTAATTCAAGTGAAACTCTGATTTTCCATCTACGCCAAAGTCTTCGTCCCAGGCGCTGTCCACTCCAACTTGCTGATGGAGAAGCTCGAGAAACCCCACAGGCTCGCGACGACTCCACCTCCATTGTGGCCCTTGCTTGAGGAGCTCTTTTGATTTGCAAAAGTGTAGCCATGTTGCGTTGCACGAGGGACCTGAAGTGTCTAAATTAGGGACTCTATTGTTGTTCTCAAGCTTTCGGCGAATGGAGATGACGACGCACGAGACGCTTGCTGCGGGCGTCGTGGATGTGGATCAGCTCCTCGCTGAGGCGGCGGCGCTACGCAGCACGATAAGCGGAGACCTCACGCTGTCTGTGACCACTCAGCCAACGACGGCACGCAACCGCAACTCCACGCGCGACCGGCGCCAGACCGAGGTCCAGTTTCTACGGCGTCACATCACCGAGCTGGAGGACGAGCTCAAGCGGCTCAAGCTACGAAGAGAACAAGGCCACCCGGCCGTAGCGAAGCCCAAGGACTGCGTGCCTGCTTGGCAGCGACTCGCGCAGCGTCAGCAGATCGCGTGCGCTCGCAGTCAGAAAGAGAATGCGTCACTACGACACCAAGTCATGCGTCAGGCACAGCAGATCCGCAGGATCCAACAGCTCTTGTGCGACGACCGCAGAGCCTCTTCGCTGGATATTGTACCCAAGTCTCTATGGTCTGCTGGATGGGACGATGCGATAATGTTCGCCGAGCTGAAGCGCCAGGCAGCCAGTGCGTTTGCACGGACAGATAATGTGATCGAGCAGCGAGGAGTCCAGGTGGGCAACAGCCACGTCACACGGGAATTCGACGCCGTCCAGTGCCAAGTCGTGGCGTATCTCGCGTCTACATTTGAGTTCCCCTTTGATGTCCACACGACCACAGTGGCGTTGTGGGACGCGCTGGCGATGATGTATTCTATGCACCATTCGCCACTCAAGGACCCAAACTGCGAGGACTCGATGCAAATGAGCCACCACTCTAGTCAACACGATGCTGTGCGCATTGAGGAGCGCAGTGGCTCGATGTACGCCGTCTCCTACGTGGCTCAACTATCAGTGGACGGCGTGTCGACCGCTGTGCGAGTTCGAGATCTGGTCATGCGGTCTGAGACCATGAACACGGCGAACAAGTCAGTGATTGTGTGGCAGACTGCAGTCGACGCGACCTCTGTCTCGGATTCCTACTCTGCGCCTGTGATCAGCAGCGGATGGCTCGTACTGGAACAGCAACCGGGTGCGTGTCGTTCTACTGTCTTGCAGACAGTCTTTGAGCTACGCTCGCCGTCAATGACTGCGGATTCCGTGAGGAATCCCATGATGGAGGCGCTGGTGCTTCTGGTCCAGGCCTGCATGGAGGAGATCGTGCTACAGGTGGACAAGACCCTACTGCGGCAATAATTTAATGCGAATATAATATACTCGCTACTGTATTTGATTGGAATGCTGGTCATCTCGAGAGTTCAAGTTTGCACCCATCTTTGGAAATGGGTTCAGAAGAGAATGGCCGCACTATCCTTCATCTCATGGCAATACACTTCCCCATCGTGTTCTTTTGTGTATATCGCAGGCGGGAGAGAGTCCGATGCCGAGGTCTTCATCCAGATGGGCGTGTGAGAGCCCATGCGGCTCTGCATGTCGATACCAACTGGACGCGACGGAATTCCCTGACACAGTGCTAATGCACCCATCTGCAGTAGAGCGTCGAGTAGTAATGCCAGCGAGCGCAGGCTGGTCGGGGCCACCAGCCAAATCCCAAGCCACACAGCGAGCAGTGGACACAGCCATTGGATATCGAGGCCACATGATGCGGAGGGTATCACCTCCACATGGGTTCGTCTCTCCGATAGTTCGTCTCTCCGATATATACACAAAACCTCCTGATCCCACCGCCCCCTCTCTTCTCCCCCTCCTCTCCCTTCCGCGAGCTTCCTCTCACGTACAGGATCCTCACTTCCCAATCTACTTCCTCCTCCACAAGTCCTCCTCCCACCCACCCACCTCCACTCAACCACCATGGGATGCATGCAGTCGACGCCAGCCTCGGAGCCAGTGGCCGCTTCTCCAGCCTCCTCCAAGCCAGTCGCCTCTGCGCCAGCCAGCAACGCCAGCGCCGCCGCCGCGGGTGCCGCTGAGCCTGAGGTTGAAGTCGCTCCTGTCTCAGCCCAGGACAAGAAGTACGCTGTCAACGGCGTGTCCATCACGGACGTCGGCGTCGTGTTCTACCACGTCGAGGCCGTGGACGGCTCGCTGGCCATCAAGCGTCGTTTCAACGACTTTAAGGCTCTGTACGCGGCGCTTGGCCCGGTCTCGGGTCTGCCAGCACTGCCAGAGTCCGGTCTGCGCACGACACTGCGTGGCAAGCACAGCCAGGAGCTGCTCAAGGAGCGCGAGGCCGCGTTCGTCAAGATCCTCAACGCCATCGCCAACACGCCAGCGCTCATCGAGTCGACTGCGTTCCAGAAATTCCTCACCACGGCCGCTTAGGGCGTAGAACCAGTAGTACAGTACTCTACATAGTTTAGAAACGACATGGCGCAGCTCTAGCGCTTGGCGACATGCCGGATAGTCCCAAATACATCCACCACGATACAATGTACACCCATCATTACTAGTAGTATCACTGTACACTTTACTTCACAGTAGACACTCGAGCCGTACGATCAGACAGTAGTGTCCATTGGCAGCCAGCATTGGATCTTGAGGAGGTTGCGTTTGACGTGAAGTTTCTCACGAAGATCTGAGTGATTGATGAAGTGACGCAGGTAAAAGGGCTGATTGCTTGACAAAAGGTGCGTGTGCAATATGCAATATGCGCAGCGTCGTCAAGAACATAATCAAACGAGTTGACGCCTGCCGTCCGTTCCTTGGTCTAAAAGAAGGAGCGTTCGAAGTTCGGACCGGTCGAGAGTCAGCGCCGTCCACACGAGCGGCCAGTGGCCGCCGCGCAAGATGGCCAAGCGTCAACAGCAAAAATCAAAAATCAATCGCGATGATGCTGGAATTTTGTCGCAGTCTGACTCTGATTGGACCGATCAAGCATGAACAAGCATTTGATTGGATGTAAATAGACAGAGATTTAGATGTCGGTTCTCAGGCGACATAGAGGAGACATGGCAATCCTGCCAGATCTAATATTTGGCGACCGTTCCTGTGGTTGGGCCAGTCCCTCCACATGTCTATCGACCAGACGCCGCAGTGGTCTCCATCTGCAGGCTCGTCGACCTCGCAATATGCTGCGACTGAAGCACACGTAATGGACTCGGCCCCATGCGAAAACTATTCGTATCCTGTCAGCTTCCATCCTATTATCGCTCGTCCTGGAGCTCTGTGCTGGATTCCGAGTCTTCCGGTCTTTGATGTTTCCGCTTTGATTGATTGCTCCACCACTTCGTGGGATTGTGCGGGTGATGTTGAAGTAATCAATTCACTCGTGCGACATTCCGGTCACCTCCATGGGGCCATAGACCATCACTCCGACCTCCAACAAACCTCCAACGAAAGCGCTGGAAAACCCAACAAACCGGTCGAGTCATTTTCGCCAACAACTCTTCCTCATCACCAGTATGAGCGACCGCCGCCGCGCGCGTTCCGCGGACGCGTACACGTCTCTGCAGGACCCCGGTACGCCTCAGTCGCAGGCAGAGGACGGCGCTAGTGGCCTGTACACGCCGCGTGACGACCTGGACGGCCTGGTCGACGGCTACGTGCGTTTCGACGAGTACACGGGCGACGATGACGACACCACGCCCGGAGGACGCATCTTCTCGTCGCCGTCTCTCGTCCCCACGGACTCTGCGAGAGCCACGCTTTCACGAGGGACTAACGACACCATCGAGGAAGGCGCCGTTCGGCTGCCTGCGTTGGACAGCGGCGGCAGTCTGGCGTCGACCGTGAGCGCGTCCGGCTCACAGGCGCCTCGTAGTGAACGCATGGCCCAGTTGTTCATGCGTAACCAGACCGTGGAGGTGCTTCCACGGTCGCAGGGCGCAGAGAAGCCGACGTTCCAGAAGCCGCGTCCCAACTCGGAACTGTTCCGCACGTTCACGTCGTCGGCGCCGCTCAATGCACGGCTTCGACAGCGGCTTCTGGACGAAGAGGCCGCGGAACACAGCGGCGTCATGCCTTCAGAGACCGTGATGACGCGTCCTGCTTTGCGTGGGCCGCCGAACCGAGCGGACAGTAATGCGACGCTGCGTCGTGTGCCCAGTCTCGGAGGAGGACTCGTCCGCAGTCCGAGCTGGCGCGTGTTTTACCGCAATCTCCCTCGAGCTCTGCGGTTCCGACAGAACACTCGATCGACCACGCGGTACATCGATCCAGCCAACGCCGCGTCACTACGTGCGCGTCTGCGAGCCCAGCGAGAACAGGCCCAGGCCCGTGAGCTCGAGGACAATGACAGCTTCGTGGCGCCGCCGGCCGCCGGCTTCATGACGCCTCTCGCGCGTCCACAACTCGGTCGCCAACGAAGCAATTTTGAAGATGTGGGCAAGTACACGGACGCACCGTCGTCTTCTGGGACGCCGTCGGCTGCCGCCATGACGCCGCACGTGCCAGGTCCCTCGGGCTTCGATAGAACGGTGAGCATCCATGATGAGCAGGCCCACCGAGCCAGTCTGGGTCTCGCAGGCCGAACGAGCAGCATCTACTCCGTCGAGTCGCACGCGGTGACGGGCAAGGCCAAGCACAAGGTCGTCAAGATCAATCCGGAAGTCCCCGCTGGCTACGATGTGCCGGCGATGCCAGACGCACTGGAGAACGACGAGCCGTTCTTCCCGTCCAACGAAGTCAAGACGTCGCAGTACTCGTGGTGGAGTTTCGTGCCCGTGTTCCTGTACCTGACGTTCCAGAAGACGGCCAACTTGTACTTCCTGCTCATCGGTATCTTCCAGATGATCCCGGACGTGTCGCCGACCGACGGCGTGCCACTGCAGTTCATTCCGCTGGCTATTGTCACAGTCATCGACGCCGTCTTTGCCGGATACGAAGATTACAAGCGTCACATTGCCGACGATCGCGCCAACTCGGCGCCTGCGCGTGTGTTCAACCGCGAGCTGCGAGAGTTCGAGGACGTGCAGTGGCGTGACATTCGAGTTGGTGATTTCGTCAAGATCTCCAACCACGAGACCATCCCGGCTGATGTGTTGATTCTTGCGGTCATCCCAGCCGAAGGCACGCGCAGTGGAGGCAACACTGGCGTGTGCTACGTCGAGACGAAGAACCTCGACGGGGAAACCAACCTGAAGCTGCGCGAGGCGCCGCGTGCTACTCGTCACATGTTCGGTATTGAGGAGGATGCCGGTGAGGTGCTGCGTGGATACTTGGAGAGTGAGATGCCGAATGGAGACATCAACCGCTACTCCGGCACGCTGTACATCCAAGAGAACGAATCACTATCGGGCCGTTCGATGGTGAAGGTCCAAAGTGGTGATGTCGATGAAGAAGACGCGGTCGGAGTGCCTATCACGCTCAAGAACATGCTGCTGCGTGGAAGCAAGCTGCGTAATACTTCGTACGCCTACGGCCTCGTGGTGAACACGGGTGTGGACGCCAAGATCATGATGAGTTCGGGTGATGAGTTCCCGGTCAAGGTCTCGTCGATCGACGAAATGACGAACAAGCAGGTTATCATCGTTGTGCTGCTTCTCGTCGCGATGTCGCTGATCGGTGCGATCGGTGACAACCAGTGGCTTGGCGACATCAAGTTCCCGAAAGAAGTCAACCCGGACGACATCCCGAGAAACATCGCCGGTACATTCGTCTACTTTTTCACGACGCTCGCATCGATGGTGCCGATCACGCTGTACGTGTCGATCACGATGGTGAAGGCGCTTCAGGCGTTCTTCATGGAGCGAGACCTGGACATGTACGATGCCGAAAACGACGTGCCAATGGTCGCGAGAAACATGCAGCTGAACGAGCAGCTCGGTCAGATCTCCCACGTTTTCTCGGACAAGACGGGTACGCTGACGTGTAACAAGATGGAGTTCCGAAAGTGCAGCATTTTTGGAAAGAGCTACGGCAAGGGTACGACTGCGATCGGTATGGCGGCTCGTCTTCGCAAGGACTACGCCGGCCCAGCACTGGATGAAGCGAGTGACGATGGAGAAGACGATGAGTTCACGCAGTGCCCGGCACCGAATGTCAACTTCAAGGACCGAAGTCTGTGGGACGATATGGCGGCTGGCGACCAGCGAACGACCAAGATCCGCGAGTTCTTCACGCACTTGGCACTTTGCCACGGTGTTCTGATCGAACGACTTGACGCCCAGCCTGATGACATGGAAATGCCACCAATCGTGTACTCCGCGTCGTCCCCTGACGAGCAAGCACTTGTGTCTGGAGCCAAGTATTTTGGCTTCGAATTCGTCCACCGTGAGCCTGGAAGCGTCTCGATCAAGACGCCTGAAGGCGTCGTCGAGCAGTACGATATCCTGGAAGTCTTCGAGTTCGATTCGACGAGAAAGCGTATGACAGTCGTCGTGCAGAAGCGCAAGAGCGACCAGGAGTTGATGGAGATGACGGAGACTGACGAAGAAGAAGTGTTTGTGATGTGCAAGGGTGCCGACAGTGTGCTTTTTCCACGTTTGTCCGACTCGCCCAACAACGCCGAAACGCGCCAACCGACGCTCGACCAAATGGAGATGTTTGCTCGCGATGGCTTGCGCACGCTTGTCATTACCTCCAAGGTGATGAAGCTCAAGGACTGGGAGGACTACCACACACGATACCTCAAAGCCTCGTCTGATCTTCACGAAGTGGAAGCCAAGGCGAAGGGCGAGCCGAACATCATCTCGGATCTTCAGGAGGAAATGGAGCAGAACCTCGAGTTGCTCGGCGCGACTGCGATTGAAGATCGCCTCCAAGATGGCGTTCCTGAGACCATGGAGCAGCTTGCGAAGGCCGGTATCTGTATCTGGGTGCTCACGGGCGATATGGAGGAGACTGCAATCAACATTGGTTTCGCGTGCCGCCTGCTGAACAACGACATGCAGCGCCACGTCATTAACTCTGCAAACTACCACACGAAGGGCTCGATCCTGCGACGGCTCGACAAGATCTTTCACTGGATCCACAGTGGCGTGGATGGCGACGAAGGCGACAGTGGCAGCGACGGTAGTTTCGCTCAATCGAACAAGGGCGACCACTCGCTTGTCATCGACGGTGCGAGTCTCAACCTCGTGCTCGAGGATCCCCTGTACAACCTTCATCTGCTTCGTGTGGCGCTGATGTGCAAGGTCGTGATCGCGTGTCGTGTGTCTCCACAGCAGAAGGCTCAGCTCGTGGAACTCGTCAAGTTGAACGTGCGTGATTCGCACACGCTGTCCATTGGTGACGGCGCGAACGATGTTCCTATGATTCAGAGTGCCCACATTGGCATTGGCATCAGTGGACAGGAAGGCATGCAGGCTGTGAACAGCTCCGACTACGCGTTCGGCCAGTTCCGGTACCTGAGTACGCTGCTGCTGACCCATGGTCGTTGGAACTACAACCGTATCGCCGCACTCGTCGTGTACACGTTCTACAAGAACATCGTGTACAACGTCTCGATGTTCTGGTACTGCATCACCCCATCAGGCTACTCCGGCACGATGATCTACTCGGCGTTCATCCAGCAGGGCTACAACCTCATCTTCACTGCGCTGCCCATCATGGCTTACGCTGTGTTCGACCGGGATCTGCCCAAGGACGTTGTGCTGGAGTATCCGACTCTGTACCACCCAGGCACTCGCCAGCGCACCATGTTCACGTACAAGATGTTCTGGAAGTGGATCGTCATGGCCATCATCGACTCGGTCGGCGTCTTCTACTTCACGCTCGCTGCGTCTGACAACGTCATGCGCCACGGTGATACGGTCGAGTACACGGTATTGGAGAGCATGGCCTGGACCATGCTGTGTATCGTGGTCACGGCTCGTTTCACGCTCATGGTGAACTCATGGGACTCGTTCGAGATCGGCAGCATCGTCATCTCGATCCTGGCTCTGTACTTCCTTCAGTACGTCGTGGACCAGATCACGTGGACAACACCCGACTATGACACGTACTCGTTCCCGTGGATGTTCGGCCGCGTCCAGTACTGGCTCGGCCCACTGCTTGCGTGCGTGGCCATTTTCGCCAAGGAGTTCCTGTATGAAGGCTACCGCCGGCGATTCAATCCTGACTACATGGACCTGGTGAAGGAGAAGCTGTATCTCGTGAATGGCGGCCAAGATATCGAGGCAGGCGACGACATCAAGACGTACTCGCCGCCTATGGTGTCCTACTTGCGACCGGAGCTCATCAACATGATCGACTACCGCGAGCGTCGTGTCCAGGAGCGAGCTCCTGTTCGATTCACGGCGCCAGGCCGCAACCATCTTTACCGAGGATTCGCCTTTGACCAGCCAGCGTTTGTCGTGAACTGGATCCTGTCGGGCAACAATAACGTGAACTCGACCGCCAACCACAGCTCTCGAGGTAAGAGCGTGGATCGTGATGTTCGCAAGTTCATTCTCAACTCGGACGACCCCGTGATCTTCGAGAACGAGCGATACCAGCCTTTCTGCGGATACGGCAGCACGTACCCAGGTTTCCTGTTGCCGACGGACCGCAAGCGCTGGAGCGACCGCAGTGGCAAGATCAGTGCGATGGCGATCCCTCTGGGCGGCCTGGAGCTCAACATGGACGTGCCAGGATGCGATGACGAGGGATGGCTGTACGAGATGGATTTCAAGTTCTTCCCGTCGTTCCCAGGCCAGGAGAAGGAGAAGGAGAAGGAGAAGAAGCACAAGGGCAAGAGTCCTGCCGACCAGGATTCGACGGACGACGGCAGCACGACGGCTCCAAAGTCGCGGCCGTCCAGCAAGAAGGCCGTCGGTCCCATGCGTGGGTTCGTGCGTCGTCGCCAGTGGGTGCTGTCCGAAAAGTTCAAGGAGCTGCTGCATGAGCGAGAGGAGGCACTGGCTGCTCGCGAGCAGGAGCAAAAGGACGACGACGAAGAGCAGCGCCAAGAGCGCGAGGAAGCCAGTCTGTAGAATACACAAGCATGCGTGATATCTAACTAGAAGGGGCTACCAATGAATGAATACAATACCGTAGTACGAGCTCAAGAAGCGTCAGCGTTGTTACTGCGTCTGATCAATCTAGCGACGAGAGACGGAGGGAGTCCTTAGGGACAGAGGGATCCTATTGGTAGTGGCGATTGTGTATACTGTACAGCGTCAACTAGCCACTGAAGAATCGATTCAGTTGAGATGCATCGTGAGTCAGACGAGTGCTAGCGGTGCTAACGAGGCATGCGTGTGTAGGATAGGCTGGTAGGTAGGTCTACTCGATGGGGAGGGGGAGTCCGTGGAAGAATCATGTTGAAGTCTGCGTGTGGGGAACCGGCATGAACCCAATTCTATGCACCGTCGCAACCCAAGCAGAGCCCCACAGTGACACCTCGTAACTCCTTCTAACTAGGGAAGCTGTCAAAACAGTCTCCCCAATAGCGTAGCTGTGGGGATTTTGACCATTAAATCCAGCAAACCGCGGCTCTTGGATGCCAAAAGTCACAGCCCACTCATCACAAGGCTGCTGGAAGACGAACGAAGGCTGGAAACGGTGATGGACGTTTGTTTCTTCCTGGAGGCAACCCAAAGGCGAAAGGCGACTCGCCTGCGTTTAGATGCACGCACACATACGATGGCCGTCTCAGCGGTTTCGTTCTCGTCAGGACATCGCGCGAAGCTTAGCAGAATGGTGCGCGGCCGTCGTCTGCCGTCAGCGCGGACTCGTCGAAACGACTGGATCGTGACTCACGCGTCTTTTCAGGATCCAACTACGACGATTGGTCCAAAATACGCTTAACCCAAGCTTTTGATTGGCTTAAAATAATGCATTTTCTGATCGAAGATCGTTTTTTGTTGAAGCGGGCATGGAGAGCGGGAGATGCGCGCGGTCTGGCGGCGGCGCCGACTCGGCGGTGGGCCACGCTTCCTGGCAGTGCCGGACTCCAGTGGGTGGAGGGAGGAGGCACCGCCCGGCGTCCATTAGACCTGTGTGGGTGGGTTAGTACAAATTGTTCTCCCCTTCTTCCGCTGCTCCTCCACGAGCGCGGACTTAACCTGCCGACCGCATCATGACAACGGCCACCGTGCAGCTCGTGCTTGTATTGGCGATCGCCTTCGCAGCAGTATCCACTCAGGCTGTGGATCTAACGCCAACCACAGCCCCGTACTTCAGCAGTCCGTCGGAGGAGCGGTCGTTCACGACTGTGTGCCCCACGGACGGCAAGCGCGCGGCGCGTGTGAACCCCGACGACCCGCAGCACGCGCAGATCATCAGCACCAACTGCGTCGTGATCACAGGCGTCGCCGTCACACAAAACGACAGCACGCTCAACCTCAGCAGACAGCAACTGGATCTCGTGCTTAGCTACCCCAACACTGAGACGCTGTACGATGGATGAGAAAGGCCACAGCGACTAATTAGCATCCAGAGAGGTCTAACGCGTGTGCGTGTGGTGGTCTATCCTTACAGCAACTTTGCGTATAACGCCATCGACTACTTCCCGAGTAACGCTGAAAGTACTGGCGCTGTGCGCTCATTGTAAGTCTATCGGTCCATCCGAATGATGTTGTTGGGTCTATAGTCTGATGTTGTGGTGATTGATGTTCTGTAGAATCCTACGTGGAAACGCGTTCAAGACGCTTTCCAACGTCGAGATCCCTCCAGAACTAGAGTATCTGTAGGTTTCTTCCCGTCGGCTTCCTACTTTATATCCAGCGGCTCACGCATTTCTACTCTTATCAGTGATGTTGGGGCGTGCAAGATCACCACGATAGGCGCTCGTGCGTCGTACCCACGGTCCCTCGTCAAACTGTACGTGCATCGAACTTCTCCTACCGTAAAGTTAAAGAGGAGGTCTAATCGTGCAACGTACTGTTAGACGTCTCGGCCGAAACCAGCTCACCAGTCTTGCTGGACAACTCTTCCCTTCTTCGCTTCGAGCACTGTGAGTATATGGCCAGGTTCACCAACGATTCTTCCTTTTGATATCTAACGTGGCTCTTATCTTTCTTTAGGGAGCTCGATGACCAGCCCATCTTTTCGTTGGCAGACGCGGCGTTTCCGTCGACGCTAGAGATTCTGTAAGTCTCCAGTTTCTCCAGTTGCTCGGCTTTGATGTTAGACTAAACTTGAGACGCTGATGTTTTGTTGTCCGCTCACCATAGTACGGCCGTCAACATCAGCCTCATCTCACTCAACGCCTCCGAGGAGCTCCCCTCCTCGCTCGTCACCATCGATGTTTCGTCCAACAGCCTCACGGCGTTTCCTGACTTTTATTCGTTCCCGTCCATCACTGAAGTGTGAGTTCATCATCTGATGTTTGTCTTTAACTGATTCACGTTGTTGACTGATTGATGTTCGTGCTATACTAGCAATGCTTCATCAAACTACATCCGCTCGATCTCAGGCATCCAGTTCCCGTGGACTCTCAAGCGTCTAGATCTGCGTGGCAATCCATTGATGGAGCTCGAGATCACTCGCTCCGACCTCATGATGTTCCAGGAGTCGTCCTACTTGCTGCCTGCACTCACTCAAGTGGCATGCCGCAATACTGTCGCTCGCAAAGTCCGCGTCCAGAACGTGGATCTGTGCGTCCTGGAAGACGCCGACTTCAAGCGGCTCTACAATCAGCCGACTCCCACCAACGAAAGTGATACCATCACGGTCGAAACGATGCCTCCCGTGCCCAGTGAGACCCAGAAGCAAACCGACCAGGTCGCTCAGTCGTTGATCACCAAGAACCAGACCCTCTCGTGGACGATCCTGATCGTCGCCATCACTACGATCGCTGTGGTCGTGATCGGCGTCATCAGCATGCTGTCTTGGAAGCACCAGCAGCTGCGTCGCAAGATGAAGAACATCATGGACCGCAACACGCACCTGCGTACTTCCAGCTTCAACGGTGACTTGCTCCAGGCGGTCGGTCTGCAGGGAGAGCTTGTGGCCACACGGTACGAAGCCGAGGAAATCAAGATCCACCACGTGCTGGGCAAGGCCGGCCATGGGCTGATCTACTTGGCCGAGATGCGGTTCATTGGGGCCGACGGCGAGCCCATTCCACTGGACCAACTTCCGAATGAAGAAGACGAACGCATGAGCAACGCATTGTCCATTCAAGATCTAGAGCGGTGTACGATGAGCAATGGCCGACAGCTTGTGATGCTCAAGCGTATGGTGCCCGAGCAGAGCAACGACAAGAGCCCGCGACTCAAGCACTTTGTGCAGGAGATTCAGCTCATGTCCCAACTGGACCACCCCAAGATCATCTCGTTCCTGGGCGTGTACTGGAACTCGCTCGCGGACGTCACCATGGTACTCGAGTATCTTCCCAACGGAGACCTTCGCACGCTGTTAAAGATCGAGAAAGACCGAGTAGCACACGGACAGACCAAGCGACTCCAGTGGAACGAGTCGCAGGCGTCGTTCGCCTCCACGCTGTCCATCCGCACGGTTTCTTTGCCGTCCAAGTCGAGTATCGCACTGGATATCGCAGAGGCGTTAGTGTATATCCACTCATTCGACCCGCCAGTGATCCACCGCGAGCTGCGAGGCAAGCACGTGCTGTTCTCGGACCTGTACGAAGCCAAACTGAGCCACTTTGGAGCCCCGTGCGACTATCACTTGGACATCACCAGGGCCGCGTCGCTGGATTCGGTGGCGTGGATCGCCCCGGAGGTGCTGCGAGGCGAGCCCTTCACTGAGAAGGCCGATATCTACGCGTTTGGCATCCTGCTGACGGAGTTGGCGACTGGCACGAGGCCGTTCGAAGGCCTGGCAAGTGCCGCGATCGTACTTAAGGTGACCCACGACAACGAGCGACCGAGTTTGAATGACGCCGACTGTCCGGATCTCGTGCAGCACTTTGCTCAGTTGTGTATGAGCGGCGATCCGAGCTTGCGACCCACTGCGTTGGAAGCTCAACGCGAGTTGCTGACGCTGCGCAAGGGCATCCACGGCAAGTACTGAGTAGAGTGGCAGCCATGGATACCCAACGTGAGATATTTAGAAATAGAATCTTCAACTGTAGAAGTGAAAGCAACGTTTCTAAAAAACTCTCTTTTTCTACTAGTATCAGCTTCTTCACTTCATTTCTGCGAATCCCCCTTTCGTCATTTCGAGAAGCGTGGGTGACGATGAAGACGCCACTGGACGAGCTGGTGCGCTCGTGCGAGTACTACGACCTAGAGTATGTGCGCGAGTGCATGGCCGAGTGCGTGGCACAGGGCGTGGACATCAACGACACCAACAACGTACGCGTGCCCTCCTCCCCTGTCTGTGCGAGTGTGAGGGGGTGACCTGTTCGTTTCTCTTTGTGTGGTAGGATCGACACAAGACGCCCCTGATTGCCGCGTGTGAAAACCACAAGCTCCCAATCGCCGAGTATCTGCTGCAGTGCGGCGCCGACGTGAATGTCCACGGCTATGCTGGCTGGACGGCGTTGCACTGCGCGATCCACGACACCAACCGAGAGCCCAACATGGAGCTCGTCAAGCTGCTGTTGGCGAGCGGCGCGGACATCATGGCGGTAGACGACGACAAGGAGACGGCTCTCCACAAGGCTGTGGGTAGAGACAAATTCAATCGCGAGCTCGTGGAGATGATCCTTGACGCCGGCGCGGACATCACGGCTACAGCAAATGTACGTGCGAAGGAGCGATGACTGTCCGTGTTGTGATATGGTGGATCGGCGTCCTAATATGAGGGAGTCGTATGGATGACATATATCGTCGGCGTCAGGGTATACGTGGTGCTGGTGGGTTTACGCCTCTTCACAAAGCGTGCTGGCACGGCGTCGTGGATGCCGCAGAGTTTCTGCTGCGCCTTGGAGTGGCTGTGGATGCGCGCGATGCGAAGGGCCGCACTCCATTACGCCTCGCAGCTGTCCAATATCACATTCCAAATCCACCACTGGTAGAGCTTCTGCTGAAGTATGGTGCCGACCCAAACTCTCTCGATGATGAAGGCCAGTCGATCGTTTGGATGCATGCTTACGAAGGCAACGTAAACGCCGACGTCTTGCGGTTGCTGCTCAACTATGGCCTCGACATTCTCGCCGCAAACAGCGTACGTACTTGAGAATATGCATCCTTTCTTCCGCTAGGGCTGGGAGGGCAGTGATATATACAACTAACGCTTGTCATACACCACCAGGCGGATCGTCCATTGCTCCACCAAATGGTCTGGAAGCTCGACACGCCGCACGACGCCCTGGACATGCTGCTAGAGCGCGGTGTTCCGATCAACTCCCTCAACAAGGTACACTTATGCACAGATATACCCTCATTGACGGTGAAAGACTGACTGCTCGCTGCCGCCTGTAGTCAGGAGAGACGGCACTCCACGTCGTGTGCTCGCGCGATTGGGAGCTTTCTCTTCGTCACGCGAGGTACCTTCTCAGCCGAGGTGCCCAAGATGCTCTCGTGGTAGAGAATGCGGTACGTTTAGCAGTTTGTGGACGACGTTTGCTGGTCCCGCGAATAATCGGCACGTCTCGTTGGCTCCAACCAGGACGGGTATTTGCCTCTTCATTGCGCGACGAAGAGGATACCTTGCGGAGCGAACAATGTCCAGTTCTTGCAGGTGCTTCTGGAACCCGGCGCAGACATGGACGCCAGGACTCGTGTACGTAGACGGAGATTGAGTCGGACCTTTTGATCGATTCTACAGCTGACTATTGTGCACCACAGGACGGATTTTCCCCTCTGTCACTTCTACTTGACCACTCGGTTGGTTACCATGAGGGCAAACCGTCCGGGGGCCACCAATCGGTGTACGAGTGTGTGCAGCTTCTCTGTTCCCAGGGTGCCGAGTGGGATGATAGCTGTGAGCGACGCCTCACAGTCACAGAGCACTTCATGAACTCTTCCCAAGGCGACTCCATTGCCAACGCCACAGATACAGAACAAGCGGAGGACTCGCTGAGTGAGCAAGTCAAAGAACACATCAAAGCGTGGAAGGAGGCCCCTGATTATAGGCCAGTCGCGAACCCGTTGCTGCTCCTCTCAGGCATGCGCGCATGCATCCAGCTTTGGAGCGAAGAACGAACGCGTGGAGGGAACGATGTCGAGCTCACAGATATTCCTAGCGAGGTGTATCTTCAAGGCGAGGCGTCCGTTCAAACATGGCTCAAGGACATGCAAGATTCGACGGCGGCGCAACGTGTCTCGCGTAGCAAGATTTGTGTCGTGGGTCCGAGCGAATGGGGCAAGACCAGTCTCGTCAAGTCGCTTACGACGCGCAAGCCTTCGCTAGTGCACGTGGACGACCGCACCATCGGCATCGACTTGTTCTCGTGCAGATTTGAAGAACAACAGCAGCCCGAAGAGGAAGTGGAAGATCCCAGCCCAAGCGACGATTCCGTCAAGGCATCAGCTGATACGAAAGACGCAGAGCCCAAGAACCACGAGGTCACATTCTGGGACTTCGCCGGCCAAGACGTGTACCACGCTGCACACGCGCTATTCTACTCCACGCGCACGCTATATTTGCTGTGCGTGGATATGAAGCGCTACATTGCTGCATTGATTGCCGCGCGGCAGATTAGCGACCGCGAGGGTGAAGCGGCGATGCGTCAGCATGCTACTGTGAACTTGTTCAAGTGGGTCGAGACCATCTTGGCTCGTCAGGCAGATGCCCAATTCGTGTTGGTGGCGACCAAAGCTGACATGGTGACGGACCAGAAACAGATCAAGGCCGTGTGGGTGGATCTGCAGATCCGCCTCGGAGTGTGGCGCGAGGATTATGCCACCAACGCTCTCAAGGGTTGCTCGTCGGATCGATACGACTCATCGCGTCACGAAATTATTGGCAAGCTGACGCGCGCAATCCACGGTGAGTGGCTGGTCGTAAGCAGTGTGGACCAAGCGTCGGTGGATCTCGCACGCCAGATGATGGAGTCGACTGTGATCGAATGCAAGAAAGGATTCGTGATGGGCAACAAGTACTCGCGCGTGCTGCAAGCGATCCTAGACCGTCGTGGTGCGCCTTTCGCGACAAGTGAACAGACCGAAGACGCCGACAAGAGCCGCGTGGAGAAGCTGATCATGCCATCCTCGCGTCTGATCCGCCATCTGTGCATGGAGATGGATGATATGGAGCCGAGCGAGTGTGTTGTGATCCTGCGAACGCTGCATCAGTTAGGCGACATCTTGTGGTACGAGCACCGATCGGCCGGCGCGTTGCGAGACTGCGTGATCTTGGATCCACTTTTGGTGCTCGACATCGTGCGAGAAGTCATCAGCCATGATCTTGGTCGTGACACCAAGGCAACAAAAGTCCAGAACGAGTCCACGTCTGCTCTACGTCTTGAAGGCCGGCTCACACACGAGCTTTTGAGAGGCCGTCCGCTGTGGCGCCACTTGGACGACGAGCTCACGGCGGCATTTAAGGCGCTCCTTCAGTACTTTCAACTGGTGTATCCGGCGGGTGATCGAGAGATGGCCCACGACTCGGACATCATTGTGCCAGCGTACTGGAAGCTGAGCGGGTCGGCAGCCGGCCCAGGGGTAACTGCCTCTACCGGTATCCGTGAGGTCGCTCCAAGTCAGCAAGTGTACTTGGCGTGGGAGTATGTCGTATCGTCATCCGTCTCACAGACGCTGTTCGATCAGTTTGCCGTGCAGAGCTACAGTCCGATCTTCGACCGCACCATCGCCAACAAGACGATCACGTCGACCGAGAACTGTGGCGACTTCGTGTCGCGCATCTTGGTCTCAACTGCTGACTTGAAGTCGGAGGCCATTCGCATCGAGACGGCGGCGACGGACGTGGACTCGGCGTGGCTCAAGCTGCGGTTCT
>JAADXE010000551.1:0-21420 GCA_023337545.1 Pythium coloratum | reverse complement strand
GATGCGCCAACCGATGCTCCTACGGATGCGCCAACCGATGCGCCAACCGATGCTCCTACGGATGCGCCAACGGATGCGCCTACGGAGGCTCCAACGGATGAACCGGGTAACTCAACGGACGTTCACGACGTTGCGAAGTTTATCTCTGGAGACGATGCTGATGCTGAGACGACGCTGCCGACGCCAGCGCTAACTCCGAAGACCACGGCGTCAAAGCGTCAGTTGGCCGACACGAAGAAGGCCCTCAATGTGACTGACGTTGTGCGCTCACTGGTGTGGCAGCTGAGTATGGTCGAGGACCAGGTCTGCTTGCACATCCCAAACGGTGTCCAGTGCACATTCCCTGGCGAGCTGCTCACTGTGCCGTACCCAGAGGTCTCTGCCACGACGGACGCACCGACAGAGCCACCGCAGACTGGTGGCAACCCAACGGATGTACCAACGCAGCCACCACAGGCTGGCGGTAACGGCAACACCCCAAGCACCAACCCACCAGCGGCAAACAACGGCGGCTCGACCACTGGGTCTTCGAACTCGACGACGGGCGCGAGCTCGACCGCTGAGGCGATCCGCTCGTCCGTGTGGCCCACTGTGGCCGCCGCGACGCTGACGGCGCTGTTCGTGCACGCTTTTTAAGCGTCGAGGTCTGTCTTCCTCTTAGAAGTCTCTCCATCTTTCTCTATGATCCTCGCTGGCGTGTGTCGACGCTTCTTCTTTCTTCTTTTTCTGCCCTTCTTGCATCTAACTCCCAATACACCAATTGAGGGCTGTTGCCTTTCTCACAAAATGTTCACACGTCGCAGATTCGATTTGATCATCACTCCTTTACATATCCCCTCGTGATACTGACATTTGTGCCACTCAATTCATTTTTGAATTGTCTTCTTGCCGCCTCAGTCGTGGTGGTGGTGGAGCTGCCCATCGACGGACGGATCACCAGTTGCCACGGAAACCAAGAGAATGGCGAGCATGCTGGCGAGAAACGTGCTGCGCTCGCGCGTCGCGATGGCGTCGGCCACGCGCGCGCTGTCCACGGCCGCGCAGATGCAGATGTCCGGCAGCGTGAGCCCGGCGCTGCTCATGATGGTGAACCAGCCCGTGTCGGTGCCCATGCCGGCGATCACCGGTGCGTCCAGCCCTCTCTGGTCATGCTCGTACATGCCTCTATCGAGCAGCCTTTCTGATCTTAAGCCTTTGTGGTGTGGTGTACAGACCCGTTCGTGCGTAACTCGATCGTGTTCGAGATCAACCCGAGCCTGCAGATCACGCAGACGCCTGAGATCGCCAACACCATGATCGAGTGCCCGACCAACATCGTCAACGGTGCGTTCCCATTTTCGATTGTGGTAGAATGATGTGGGTCTAATGTATGATCCTGCTGCGTGTGTATATATACAGAGCCTCTTCTGGCGGTCAAGCGCACGTACCAGCCGAGCGTGCTGCGTCGCAAGCGCAAGCACGGCTTCCGAACGCGTCGCGTGTCGATCGGCGGCCGCAAGGTGCTCAAGCGTCGATTCCTCAAGGGCCGATGGCGCATGTCGTTATAGGCGGCGCGTACAGGACGTCTCCAACCCCATCCACCGACCGGTAGAAAGACAGACAGACAGACAGACGCGCCAGCTAGTGTAGTTGTACGCAGAAGGAAGACGAGAAGAATGACAGACACCCGACCCTAGACTACGAGCCGACCCACCACACACCACCATCACGCGCATTTGAAGCCTCATCATGGATTGATTGATGGAACTCTCTAGTGTTATCTACAGTACAGCGTCGCGTCTACTGCGTGTCCGAGCCACTCACGAGCACAGGACCCATGTACTTTTCCAGCTCGGGCGAGAACACTTCATAGATGAACGTCACGGGCCGGCCGCCGTTCCAGAAGAGATACGAGCGGCCCCAGAACGGACCAGCGTGGCCAAACTCCTTCTCCAGCTCGGGCGACGTGCCGCAGAACACGCTCTTCATATCGCGGAAGAGTTCCGTGCGATTCTGGAGGATATTCTTGCCAATTGGGATCTTCTGGTTCTTGAACACCTTGCCCACGTCGTCCTCATGCAGCCACGACGTCGCGTAGCCCAGACGCTCGCCCTTGGCGTTGCGCAAGTACACTTGGCGACGGCAGCGCGGCGTCGGGATCTCGGTGATGTGTTCCTGCGCGTCGTCCATGGACACGCCGATGTGCTCGTGGCCCAGCACGTCCACTTCCGTCGGGCTGCCCGACAGCAAGCCGAGATGATGCGTCGGTGAGCCGTTGCCGAAGAGGAACAGCTTCCACGCCGCGGACATATCACTGCGGCCATGCTGTACAGAGGTGGAGGATTACAGTGGTGGCGGTTAGATTCATCATGAGCGGTGGAGATGCACGTAGCCATTCGAGAAAGACGTACGAGCATGATGTCGGTGCCGGACGCGAGGTACGTGAGCTCCAGCTTGAACCACGGACGCAACAGCATTGGAGGCATGGTCTTGGCGATGGTGCTGGGCTCGGCGGCGCTTAGTCGCATGGACTGCTGCGCTTCAACGTCGGCGTGGGCCGGTACCGTCGTCTGCGTCATTCTTACCAACCACACTACCTCCCAATTGAGCTCTTCGTCAACATCCGTGGTACCCAGTATCATCCGAACGTACCCCGCCTTCTGTTCAGGGCATCCATGGTACGTACAGAATGTTAGCAACGTGTCCTTGAGTTCCTATCATTTTGGAGTTTCTAACTGCCTCCCCCGATGGAGATGATTTGTTAGGAACCGTAATGATTCAGATTCCTGAATTTTTTGTTCCACCAAGAAATCCATGTTCTTGTGGGTTCACTATCGCACCCAACTACGGTTGATTCCAAGCAACCTGGGGTGAGTTGGGTACGATCCATACGGACAATAACCTACACTTTGGCCAATCACAGTGTAGTACCCCAGACATCCCCCATCCCTAGTGCGTCCACGTATACCCTAATCACGCTACTCGCTTCTCCACTCTATCGCATTGTGGGTTGGGGCGTATACTTTCTGTATACTACCTCAGCACTGAATTTTTCGCTTTTGGGTTCACAGGGGTTTCACTTTGTGAGGTTTTGGCGATTTCGACGAGGTTATATCCAGCGGCCTAATGATTTAGCAACTGCTGCGTGCGGCTGTTCGTTCGCTCCTTCGTTTCCCATGCGCGGAAGGCTGCCGGTGGAAAGCGACAAGGCGATTGGACTCCGATACAAAGCTATTCGACGACCGGACGGACGGCGACGGCAACGCTTCACCACGTCACAAGGGAAAACCACGCCTTCGGCCGTAGACAGCTTACTAGTTACCCGACAGTATGAGCCAGCCGCGCGGGTCGTTCTCGCAGCCGCGAAGCTCCGAGGTTGAGCGCATCATCGCCTCCGCCGAGGTCGACACCACGTTCGCCGGCAAGAAGAATATCCGTTATCGCGGTCGCCGATCGGTACGTCCGTCCATCAATCATCGCATCAGAACATCACTGGACGACGGGTCTAACCGAGTGATGTATGTTTCTTTCAGACATGGCCTGGTGCGTTGGCGCTGCTACTGGCGTTCGCCGGCACCGTGTTCGGCTTGGTCTATTACGGCATCCAGACCCACAACAACGTGAACAGCATCGCGGCGTCCGATGCGTCGATCCGCGAGCGCTTCGGCACCGGCACGGTGATCACCGACGGCCGTGACTACAACGCCTCGGCCGAGGACGTCGACACCGTGAACCCAGAGGAATACGTCGACAAGAGTACGTTGGGTCTAAATGCTTGTAAACTGGTGGATCGATCATTCGGAGTGATGGAACTAACGTGTGTGATTGATTGATGTTGGTAGAGTGCGAGCTGCCCAACTACGTGAGCAAGAACGGCAAGATCGTGGCCGTGTACAAGAGCGGCAAGGAGGTCCAATTGGACATCAAGGGTGTGAACTGGATGGGCATGCAGGACAACAAGGGCGTGCCTAAGGGGCTGTGGGACAGCTCGCGCCAGGGCTCGACCATCTACCGCGTGGGCCAGTTCCTCTCGGGCAACGGCTTCAACATGGTGCGGCTCGCGCTGTCCATCGACTCGGCGCTGCGCAACGTGACCGTGGACACGAACCTCATTAACACCAACTCGCAGCGCGCGCTCACGGCCAAGCGGTACAACAAGATGGTCGGCCAGGTCGCGCAGGGGCTCGGCATCTTCAACTTGGGCATTGTCTTGGACTTCCACGTGCTGTCGGCCGTGACGGCGGACGACACGTCGCTCTGGTACGGCTCGTCGATCCAGATCGACGACATCAAGACCGCGATCTCGAACCTCGCGTTGGAACTGTGTAACAGCAAGCACTACAACATCATCGGCATCGACCTCAAGGACAGCATCGGCAAGACGGCCACGTGGGGCGACGGCTCCAACACGGACTGGGCGGCCGCCGCCACGACGCTGGGCAACCACGTGCTCAAGGCGTGTCCGCAGTGGCTGTCGTTCGTGGGCGGCGTGCAGGGC
The DNA here is from genome assembly GCA_023337545.1 of Pythium coloratum. Taxonomy (NCBI): domain Eukaryota; phylum Oomycota; class Peronosporomycetes; order Pythiales; family Pythiaceae; genus Pythium; species Pythium coloratum. The sequence continues at coordinate 16,943 of JAADXE010000551.1, read as the reverse complement.
GACGCGCACTTCGACGTGTTCACGGGCAACGCCAAGATCAAGAACAAGTTTTTCGCCGGCTCGGACCTCAGTGATGTCGGCACGGCGCCCATCAAGCTCACGACGGCCAACAAGGTCGTGTACGCGCCTAAGTACTGGTCCAGCTCGTTCCTGCCGCAGCCGTACATGTTCACGGGCGGCGAGGCCAAGGGCGACATGATTGACGACTACGAAGAGCTCTCGGACGACACGCTGCGCAAGAACGTGCTGCTCAGCATGAAGAACATGTTCGGCCCGGCGCTCGAGTCCGGCGCCGCCGTCGTGCTGTCGTCGTTCGGCGGCCTCGTTGGATCGGAGGACCTCACGCCCAAGAAGACCGGCACGCGCATCGTCCAGGTGCTGATCGAGCAAATGCTGCTGACCAACCAGGGCCTCGCCGGCGGATTCTGGTACGCGCTCAACCCGGAGACGTACTGGCCGTACCCAGCGCCCGACAACAGCAACGGCACGTCGTCGGGTCTCGTGGACGACTCGTGGCGCGCCGCCAACATGGACGTGCTCTCCAACCTCAAGAAGATGGACACCATGGCCAGCGTCCAGACCATCGAGTGCGTCAACTAAGTGGCACCCACCCACGAAGGCTTCCGAATTACTAGGCCGCGTTGGCGAGCCCGAACGGGAACAGGCAGACAAGACGCCCCCGATTCCATACATTTCGTTATTGTGTACTACCACATTCCACCTCGTGCTCTTCTTCTTCCTCTTCTTCTCTGCCATCTCTGGGTGTCCTTACACATTCAACACGCATGCAGATGATGAGAAACGTATTCAGATCATGGGAAACGTATCCTGTCTGTCCATTCTTCGTCTTACTGTAGGAGCCACTCCATCTAATTGCGCTTCTTCTGCCGTGCGCGCATGCTGCTGCCGCCTGCGCGCTTGTCGCCCGTGGCGGCTCCTGCGCCAAACGCCGGTGTTCCTGCAGGCAAAAACGACGAGCTCACACTGCCAAAGCCACCGGCAGCAGGAGCCCCTGGCGCTGGAGTCGCTGGAGCTCCGAAGCCGAAGCCTGTCGAGGTCGTGGAGGGCGATGCGCCAAAGCCCGTGGACACGGTGGGCGCTGGTGTCGAGCCGCCCAGCGAGAACGACACCTGCTTGGGCTGTGTTGCTGCCGTGTTGGTCGCACCAAAGTTGAAGCCACTGCCAGTAGCCGCAGGAGCAGCGGTCGTAGCGGCCGGCGTCGCCGTGGATCCAAACAGACTCGTGCCCGTGGATATTGTCGGCTTCGCGGCAGTCGAGCCGAACAGACTCGAGCCAGTCGTGCTACCGAAGCCGCCCGCAGCCGTTGTGCTGCCGAACCCTCCTGTAGTCGTCGTGTTACCGAAACCGAATCCAGTCGTGGCCGCCACTGGCTGTGCTTGGGCCTGTGGAGGCTGCTGCGTCGCGACGATCGTCGGCGCCACGCTCGTCTTGAAGCGGATGTTGTCGATGTCGCTCTCGCGCGACGCGTTGCTTCGCTTCTTCTTGTCGAATGGGTTCTTGAACGCCGATGGGTTGGTCTCGCCGTGCTTACGCAGGTCGTCCTTCATCTTGCGGATGAACGCCTGGCGCATCTCCTCAGTCTTCTCATGGACTTCCGCGACGTGGGCAGCGACCTGGATCAGTGCGTTGTTCTGCGCCAGCATGAGCTGCTGAAGTCGTGCCGGATCCATGCTGCTGTAGGCGTCGGCTCCGCGTCGCTGCTGCTGTGTCTTCTGTCTCTCGTACAACGGCTGGTACTCGGCCTCGACCTGCTCGATCTGGGTCTTGATCTGCTCCATGCGGGCCTCGAAACTGTCCAGCAGCTCCCAATAGTACGGGGACGGCATCTCCACGCGGCGCATGATGCCGTAAAATTTCTGCGACGTGCTCTCGCCGCTCATGCTGCGCAGGTTGAGCGTGGCCGTGTCGACCTGGTGGATCAAGTGCTTGACGTCCTTGCGCACGTGGTGCACTGACGTCGCCTGGCGGTCCTGGAAGTTGCGGCGCACGAGCACGTCCTGCGAGAGCTGGTCCAGATTGCTCTTGAGCTCCTCGAGCTTACGCGCCGAGACCGACTTGAGAAAGGCGTCCGACTGGTCTTCGTCCTTGAGGAACTTGTGGAAGTCTGTGATGTTCTTCTTCACGTCGGCAGGCAGCGTGTCGAACTTGGTCTCCAGTGTGATCGCCGGTTGAGCTGGTTGTTGCTGCTGTTGCTGTTGTTGCTGCTGTGGCTGAGCCCCGAAGCCTCCAAAGCCACCAAGCGTCGACGGCGTGGTCGTCGCAGCGCCACCGCCGAAGAGGCTGCTGCCTGTGGAAGCTCCTGAGCCAAACAGACTCGTCGTAGTGCCTGTGGTGGCGCCGCCGCCGAACAAACTGCTGCCTGTGGAAGTCGCAGGAGCCGCAGCGCCGAAGCTGAAGCCGCCAGAACTCGCAGGCGCGGTCGTCGCAGTGGAGCCGAAGCCGCCGAAGCCCGTGGAGGCCGCAGGAGCCGCTACTGGCTGCGCGCCGAAGGAAAAGCCGCCTGTGGACGGAGCCGTCGACGTCGCGGTCGCTGGCTGAGCGCCGAACGAGAAGCCGCCGCTAGCGGCAGGAGCAGCGGCAGTAGACGCACCGCCGAAGGAGAAGCCTCCACCGCCAGTGGAAGCCGTAGGCGCTGCCGTATTCGCGCCGAAACTGAAGCCTACAAGCCCGAAAAGCACGTCATAAAGTGAGTATTCAGAGGCGTGACGACAGCAAAACGACGGTATTTCGTACCGGAGGACGCCGCTGGCGCCGCGACCGCCGTGGAGCCAAAGTTGAAGGACATGGCTATCGTATGCCGCCAATGGAGATGCCTGTATCAGTCGTTGGATGGAGATACAGACGCGCCAAGTCGGTCACTACGCCCGCTTGATGGTGATTGCTTGGGTTTCCGCGCACTCTTCCGGTCAAAATGAACCCCCGCCCAGCCAGCAAGCAGAACCTTCTATATCCGATACTTTCACCATACGGTATACGTGATGCAGTTCATATCCATGTTAAGAACGCATTCATCTCACACAATTGATTCGTCGGAAACATTGCATCGGAAAGCTAAAGGCGCGACACCAAACCCCCTCGCGATCACGAGCTCCGCGACGACAACCATGGCGACGACAGCGACAGAGGACACGCCACCGAACCACACGATCTACATCAAGAACCTCAATGACAAGATCAAGATCGACCGCATGAAGGAGTCGCTGTACGCGAGCTTCTCGGCCCACGGCAAGATCCTGGAGATCGTCATGAGCGGCGCGCACCGCCTACGGGGGCAGGCGTGGGTCACGTTCGACGACATCCCGAGCGCCTCGAATGCGCTGCGTGCCATGAACGGCTTCGTGCTGTTCGAGAAGCCGCTGGTGATCCACTTTGCCAAGGACAAGTCCGACGTCATTGCGCGTCGTGAAGGAACGTACCAGCCGCGTGAGAAGCGGAAGCTCGAGGTTAAGGAGGACGCCACTGCTGCGAACGGCAGCGCGCCGAAGAAGGAGAAGAGCACCAGCAGCAGCGCGAATGGACACAGTGGCGCACGCCTGCCGCCGCCGCCACCACCACCGGCGCAGAACCTACCGAATAAGATCCTGTTCCTGCAGGACCTGCCTGACTCGTGCAATGACCAAATGCTCAGCGTGTTGTTCAAGCAGTACCACGGCTTCAAGGTGAGTCTACTGACAACGACTCTGCGTGTATTGTCGTGGTGGCGTTATGCTAATCTCTGTTGTCTATGTATGATAATAGGAAGTGCGAATGGTGCCAGGCAAGAAGAGCCTGGCGTTCGTGGAGTTTGGTGATGACGCGCAGGCGGCCATCGCGCTGCAGGGGCTCTTCGGCTTCAAGCTCACACCCACAGACACGCTCAAGATCTCGTTCGCCAAGAAGTAGACGGCACACACCGCCACGGACGCGCTGTCGTCACACTGGAAGCCGCAAACGGACTCTGTTGAGGAAACCGACTGGAGAAAGAGAGCCACAACGAGAGAGTTCTTGCGGCCTACAGTGACGGGTGCGACGCCACAAGACCACGAGCAAGTAGGGCGAAACGACGCCATCCTAACTATAATAGCCGCAGATATGACCCGCACTCACACGCACGTCCATCATCCCCACCATCGTCATCGCCTGCATATTCCCGCATTCGAATTCGTACTTAGTCGCATCATGGGCGTGTTCTTGTGGTGGAATGTTTGAAACACTTCTTCTGTTGGAAGTGTTTTAAACAGCGGACCCATCCGCGAGCGAGCTTTGTGGCCGAGAGATCTCCCATTCTTCCAGTGGACGGGCATCAGCCAGGAAGAGCGACACTAAGCACGACGATGGCGACCAAGGAGACGGCTGCGCTGGAGGCGCGTGCGCTCAAAGTGGCGGAGAACACGCCGGAGATGGTGGCTGAACACCTGCGTGTGACGGGCGGCAAGGTCCGCACGCGATTCCCTCCGGAACCGAATGGGTATCTGCACATTGGCCACGCCAAGTCCATGAACATGAACTTCTTCGAGGCGTTTGAGAAGCTCGGCGTGGCTGCGGACAAGCGCGAGACGTACTTCCGCTACGACGACACCAACCCAGAGGCCGAGAGTCAGGAGTACATCCAGGCCATCTACGACAACGTCAAGTGGCTCGGCTACACGCCGACCAAGACCACGTACAGCAGCGAGTACTTCACGGAGCTGTACGAGCTGGCGGTCAAGCTCATCAAGAAGGGCAAGGCGTACGTGTGCCACCAGAGCAAGGCCGAGATTGAGGCCTCGCGTACGGTGCTACGTGAGTTCCACGCCGCGCCAGGCGAGAAGAGCGAGGCCGACGTGCCCGCGGCCGCGCAGTCGCCTTTCCGATCGCGCTCCGTGGAGGAGAACTTGGCCGAGTTTCAGAAGATGCGCGTGGGTCTGTACGCCGAGGGCGAAGCGAGTCTGCGCATGAAGATGGATCTCGCTAGTCCGAACCCGAACATGTGGGACCACGTGGCGTACCGCATCAAGTACGTGCCGCACCCGCACATCGGCGACAAGTGGTGCATCTACCCAACGTACGACTACACGCACTGCATCGTGGACGCGCTCGAGCACATTGACTACTCGATCTGTACGCTCGAGTTTGAGACGCGTCGCGAGTCGTACTACTGGCTGCTCGACGTGCTGGACCTGTACAAGCCAAAGGTGTACGAGTTCGCGCGACTGAATATGACGTACACGCAGCTCTCCAAGCGCAAGCTACTCAAGCTCGTGACCTCGAAGACGGTGCGTGGCTGGGACGACCCGCGTCTGAGCACGCTCAACGGCCTCAAGCGTCGTGGTCTCTCTCCAGAGATCATCAACCGCTTCTGCCGCGACATCGGCGTGACCCGTGTGCAGTCCACGATCCAGATCGAGCGTCTCTTCTCTGTGGCGCGTGACGTGCTGGGCGAGAAGAGCAAGCGTGTGATGGCTGTGCTGGATCCAGTGGAGGTCGTGATCGAGAACTTCGAGGAGGTGCCAGACAAGAGCGCGCTCAAGATCAAGGTCGCTGACTACCCACAGGACGCGGAGCGTGACGGCGGTGCCCACCACTTCGTGACGCTGACCAAGAGCCTGTTCCTCGACCGCAGTGATGTCCGCGTGGATGACTCGAAGGACTTCTACGGCCTCGCACTGAACAAGCAGGTGCGACTCAAGTACGCGTTTAACTTCACGGCGACGTCGATCGACACGGACGCCACTGGCCGCATTACCAAGGTCTCGGGTGTCGTGGACTGGAGTAACGAGGTCAAGCCAAAGGGTATCCTCTCGTGGGTGCCAGCCAAGAGCCCAGTGGTGGAAGTGCGTGTGTACTCGCACCTGTTCAAGGTGCCAGAGCTAGGCGGCGCTGTCGTTGACTGGGAGAGCCTCGTGGATCTGGAGAAGTCGGAGATCGTGTACCCGAACGCCCGTGTGGACCCAGAGTCGTACGCGCGCAACATGCCTGATGAGTCGAGCGCTGTGCAGTTCGAGCGTATCGGTTACTTCGTGGCGGACAAGGACTCGACGCCGAAGAAGAAGGTGCTGAACCAGATCGTGCCGCTGCGTGAGTCGTCCGTGCTCGCTGAGGACAAGCCGAAGAGCGACGGCAACACGAGCCGTAAGGACGCGCAGGCCGCGCAGCTAGCGGCCAAGAAGGAGAAGATGAAGATCTCGCCGCAGGAGATGTTCAAGTTGCAGCCAGAGCTGTACTCCAAGTTCGACGACGAAGGTCTGCCGACCCACGACGCCGCTGGCGAGGCGCTGACCAAGTCGACGATCAAGAAGCTCAAGAAGGATCAGGACAAGCAGAAGAAGCTGCACGAGGCCTACCTCAAGGAGCAGTAATCGTGCTGTAGACGAACTAGAACCGCGACAAGCAACGTCTTGATGGATGGACCTTCTCGTTCGCAAAATGAATCTTGTCAAGATGGCTACACTTGGAGGTTACTGGGTTACGTCTGTAATTTAGAGGAGTTGGCAAAAGTGACTGACTGCGGCTTACCTCTCCCCTACCCCTTCCACCCAAGGAAGAAACCAACAAAAATCTCAAAAAACGGTGGGGCACAGTGCTGACAGCTCCAAACAGCTGCATCGGTTTCTGCGAGAACAAGTCACTGGATGCTTCGTCCAGAGTCCGCCCGCGGTCCGCCTGGGATGGCGGCTGGACGAGTTGTGGAGGACAATTCCACCAAGACACTATACCGGTACTGACGATGTCAATCGCGGTTGTCAAACACTAATCTTGATGTAAGATAACACCGGAGGTTACAGTACAGTGTGCTGGACTGTGATAACAGCCAGCGTTGAAGCAGTGACGTCGTGCGCGCCAGCACTTGCGCTGAGGCCTGCAAGCAGGTTCCATTTTCTGGATCGCTCAGCCGACGGCTCGTTCCGTTCTGTGATCTGGTTGGCCGGCTCCCCTTCAGAACACTTTCTTTGTTCCCGTTACTTTTGTGTTTCTTTGCTTGGAATCATCACCGGCTGGGTGATCTTTTGGCCTTTGATTTGGGCAAGGATTGGCTCTCGCTGCATTGGCCAATCAAATGGCCCACAATATCTCGTCACCCCACCCACTTCTGTAAATCATTGAGAAAACGTACCGACTCCTGCACTCGAAGCTCCGGTTCCTCAGAAAATCGCTTGGTCCCGTCCGGACGGAGCAGTCAGTAGGTCGGCGCGAAGGTCCTTCCGCAGCTACGTCATGGGCGGCGCCAGTCTCCGATCGCCCGCAATGCCTCCAGCGCCGCTGTCCCACAGCGTCCACAGCGACCACAGCGCCCACAGCAGTCACGCAGAGCCGCTGGCAGACGCGCCAGTAGTGTCTTCGCACGCGAAGCCTCCGTCCACCGTCCCAACCGTCATGGCGGCGTTGTCCCCACAGGACGAGCCTACCAGCTACGCTGCCGCTGCCACCATGACCACTGAGGCAGCTGCATCAGCAGCAGCAGCAGCAGCGCCCGTGGAGAAGCCCAAGTCCTCCCGCAAGCACAGCCACAGTGGCAAGAAGGCGCGCAAGAAGTCGGCGAGCGAGCTCACGCCTCTGATCCTCAAGCCGACCAAGAAGTCGTCCAGCGAAGAGGAAGTCCACCCGCTGCCGTGGTTCCGCAGCCCCGAGTGGCCACGTCGGTCGCCACCAACGAACGCCAACACGAATGACAAGCGACGAAAGAGCCGCTTCCGCCGCGGCCGCACCAGCTACGAACAGACGTCGCTATGCAACGAGATCATGGCCAAGATCTGCTGCGGCGTGGTTGACAGCGAGCCCGATCTGGAACTCGGGCTACGAACCCGCCGCGACGGCGAGCAGACGGATACCGAGGGATTCAAGCAGTGCGTACAGTTCCTCGTCGGACTCATCGTCGTGGTTGCCGCCGTGCTTATCATCATGATCATCTTCCAGCCCTTCCAGCAGAACTCCGGCAGTCTCTGGTGAAGCGGCGCCTCGCCGTAAAATGTTATCTATATACTATTTGGTTAATGCTATTCTACCCGTTTCTTCGCGGAGAACTACCGTCCTATCTTTCGTTCATATCCATTCGACGAGGGACAGTGTCGATCCCGTAACATCGATGTAGGGGCCCGCGCCATTGCCGGACGCACCCGCTTCCTCCCATTTTCCCGTCCGCATCTTTTGCGAGTTTCACTTTTCCTATTGTTCTGTCTCACATGGTACACCGTATCAATCACATGGGTTCAAAATCCAAAAGCCCATCATCCATTGTCCAAACCCGTTAAGATCTATTAGACCCACTCCACCCGCTCGACCCACAACCCTCAACCCACGACCCATTCGACCCATTCGACCCACGACCCGGGGGGATATCCTTTGCCGGCTTGCTTCACTTTCATCAAGTGACGCCACGTATTGAAAATGGTACGTGCGGACCTCCATCTCCGGCGACGCGCGCAGGGGCATATCTTCGCGTAGACGCACCCTCCGGCGCTATGGAGACCTCCATTCGATAGCGCTGGTCTCGCGTGTCACCCACATGCCGCTCTTGTCGTGATAACACCCCTATTTGGCCTCCATATTCTCATTTGTTGTATGGTATCTGCAGCCGCTGCGTCTCGACATCAAGCGCAAGCTCTCGTCGCGCTCAGAGCGCGTCAAGTCCGTGGACTTGCACCCATCAGAGCCATGGGTCCTGTCGGCTCTGTACTCTGGCTCGGTCATGATCTGGAACTACGACACGCAGTCGCTGGTCAAGACCATCGAAGTGTCGTCGCTTCCCGTGCGCAACGCCAAGTTCGTGGCGCGGAAGCAGTGGATCATCACGAGTTCCGACGACATGCAGGTGCGCGTGTTCAACTACAACACCATGGAGAAGGTCGCGGCGTTTGAGGCCCACACGGACTACATCCGCCACATCGAAGTCCACCAGACGCTGCCCATTTTCCTCACGTGCGCCGACGACATGACCATCAAGATGTGGGACTGGGACAAGAACTTTGCGTGCTCGCAGGTCTTTGAAGGCCACGGCTACTACGTCATGATGGTCAAGTTCAACCCGAAGGACGCCAACAGCTTCGCCAGCGCCTCGCTCGACCGCACCATCAAGGTCTGGGGCATCGGCTCGGCGCATCCGCACTTTTCGCTGGACGGCCACGAGCGCGGCGTCAACTGCATTGACTACTACCCAGGCGGCGACAAGCCGTACCTGATCAGTGGCTCGGACGACAAGACCGTCAAGATCTGGGACTACCAGACCAAGGCCGTGGTGCACACGTTGGATGGACATGGCAACAACCTCACGTCGGTGCTGTACCACCCGCGGCTGCCGCTGATCGTATCGGCCTGTGAGGACGGCGCTGTCCGCATGTGGCACAGCACGACGTACCGCCCAGAGACCACGCTCAACTACGGCATGGAACGCGCGTGGTCGCTCGCGGCTCTGCGTCAGGCCAACAAGCTCGCTATCGGCTACGACGAAGGCACGATCGTGCTGCGTCTGGGCCACGACACGCCCGTGGTGAGCATGGACCCAAGTGGAAAGCTCATCTGGACCAACAACAACGACGTGCACACGGCCAGCGTCAAGGGCGTGGTGGCCGAGATGGCGCTGCAGGACGGCGAGAAGGTGCCGGTCGCCGCGCGTGAGCTGGGCAACTGCGACGTGTACCCGCAGAAGGTCAAGCACAACAACAACGGCCGCTTCGTGGTCGTGTGCGGCGACGGCGAGTACATCATCTACACGTCGCAGCAGCTGCGTAACAAGGCCTTCGGCACGGCGCTGGACTTTGCCTGGTCGCCGACGGGCACGGGCGACTACGTCGTGCGTGAGAGCATCAACAAGATCACGCTGTTTAAGAACTTTAAGGAGTACAAGTCGGAGAAGCCGCGCGTGTGCTCGGCCGAAGGACTCTTTGGCGGCGCCGGTGCTATTGGTATCAAGGGCAACGACTGCATCGCCATGTACGACTGGGAGGAGATGCGTCTGATCCGCAAGATCGACGTGGCCGTCAAGAACGTGTTCTGGTCGGAGGCGGGCAACCTAGTGGTGCTGGCGTGCGAGTCGAGCTTCTTCGTGCTGCAGTTCAACAAGGAGCACGTCACGCAAGCGCTCGCGGCTGGCTCGTTCCACCCGGACGAAGGTGTCGAGGGTGCGTTCGAGCTGCTCCACGAGATCTCGGAGAAGGTGGGCACGGGCACGTGGGTAGGCGACTGCTTCCTGTACACGAACGCGTCGTCCAAGCGTCTCAACTACTACGTCGGTGGCGAGGTCATGACGCTGGCGCACCTGGACCAGAAGCTGTACATGCTAGGCTACCTGCCACGCGAGAACCTCGTGTTCCTCATGGACAAGGCCAAGAACGTGTACAGCTACACGGTGTCGCTGGTCATGCTCGAGTACCAGACAGCGGTCGTGCGTCGCGACTTTGAGACGGCCAACGCGATCCTGCCGAACATCCCACAGGATCAAATGGACTACGTCGCTCGCTTCCTCGAGTCGCAGGGTTTCAAGGAGGAGGCGCTCGCGTTGAGCACGGATCCAGACCAGAAGTTCGACTTGGCCGTGCAGCTTGCCAAGCTCGACGTCGCACGCGAGATCATGCTCACGGAGATCGACCAGAAGGCCGGTGGTACCACGCAGGAGCTCACGATCGAGACCCAACACAAGTGGAAGCAGCTTGGCGACTTGGCGCTGAACGACTTCCAATTCACGCTCGCGGAGGAGTGCGCGCAGCGTGCCGAGGACTTCAGTTTGATGCTGATTCTGTACTCGAGCCGAGGTGACCGCGCCGGTCTCGAGCAGCTCGCGGAGCTCACCAAGGAGAAGCGCCGCTACAACATCGCGTTCGTGTGCTACTTGCTGCTGGGCCAGACGACCGAGTGCATGGCCGTGCTGAACGAGACCAAGCGTTTCCCAGAAGCAGCGTTCTTTGCGCGCAGCTACTGCCCATCGAACATCGCGCTGGTCATGGACAAGTGGCGTGAGGACCTGGCGACTGTGAGCTCGCGTGCGGCCAAGAGCCTCGCGGATCCGTCGAAGAACCCGGAGCTGTTCGAGAACTTTGAGCTGTCGGCGCAGGCGGAGTCGCTGCTGGCGGCGCAGTACGGCGTGAATGGTCGTGTGAGCGTGTCGGCGGTCGAGTATCTGGCCCACCAGGCGCTGTTGGACAGTGAGAACGTGCTCGGATCGATTCTCAGCGGCGGCAGTGGCGTGGTGGCGTCGTCCAGCACGACGGTCCACACGCCCCACGTGTTCCACGAGAGTGCGTCATCAGAAGCTATGGAGGCGACGATTGGTGCGGCTCAGGGAGACGCGCTCGCTCATGCGCAGGCGGAGGCCCAGGCGGCTGCGGAGGCTGAGGCCCACGCACGTGCTGAGGCAGAGGCCCGTGCTCGCGCGGAAGCTGAAGCTCGAGCCCACGCACAAGCCAAGGCGGAGGCGGAGGCTCATGCTCGAGCTGAAATGGAAGCAGCGGCAGAACGAGCACGCGCCGAGCAGGAATTGCGTGAACGCGTCGAAGCGGAAGCTCGCGCGCGTGCCGAACAGGACGCGCGTGAGCGAGAAGCTGCGGAGGCAAGAGCCCGTGCGGAACAGGAAGCACGTCAGCGGGCAGAAGCCGAAGCCCGTGCGCGAGCGGAGGCGGAGGCCCGAGAACGAGCGGAGGCAGAGGCTCGCACGCGTGCGCAGGCCGAGTACGAAGCCAAGATCAAGGCGGAGCAGGAGGCTGCTGAGCGTGCGCGCATTCAGGCCGCGGAAGAAGAGGCCAGACGCCAGGCTGCTGCTGCTACTGCGACATCACTGTCAGCGTCAAGCTCGTCGTCCAGCTTCGGCTTCTCGTCCACGACCGTGAATGCGACCGCCACCACGACCACGACGACTACGACGACCGCGAGCTCGCTGCTCGACTTTGAGCTGGAGAACGAAGACGTCCTCCACTTTGACGACGAGGACGAGGCCGACTGGGGAGAGATGTAGACGCCTCGCGCACGCCCTCGACACCCGTCGTTGTCTGGAGAGTAGTTTGTCGTCATTTTTTGCATATAAATCAACCACTTTTCTTCTCCTTTGCTTGTTCTTCTGACGCGCGCTGGTCGGGACCGACGACTGATAAGCCACGGTCTCCTCTCGCGGTTAAAGGAGACCGTCGCGAGAGTCTCACATAAGCAGCGCTGGTCGCACGACGCGTTCGTCGTAGCGCGCGCGTGCGTCTGTGTGTGTGTACGGTCGTAGTATTGGGCGCGTCGCGCGCGACGTGCCGCCGCTTCTTCGTCTCGAAGCTCTTCGGACGTTTGAGTGAAAATGACTCGAAGAAGAAACGCGTCCGATTGTTGAAATGGCACGAATCGTGAACGCGTGATGTGATTTATACAATACTACCTATGTTATGCTACTGATATGATATACACGGCGTCGCTACGCATGTCCCCTACGAATCGTGCGGGTGCTGTCGCTGCTCTACAAGGCGACGATCTCGTCGATGCGCTTGTCGATGGCTGTGACCTCTGCGTGCTCGGCACTTCCCGTCATCACGCGAAGCAGCAGACCCCTTGACAGAAGCCGCGCTTTGAGCTGCTCGAGACGCAGCGCCAGCGCGTCCAGCATGCGCACGCGATCTTCAAACCCGCCTTTGGCCGCGAGCTTCTCACGGACACGCACGAGCCGAGCTTCCACGTCCGTCAAGTCAGTGTTGGGTTTCTTCAGCACCCACGTCGTGAAGGGGTTCTTGCTGCTGGCAGGAGCGACGGGGGACAGAGTCGGAGCTTGTATGGTGGCTTGGTGGCTTGGCACTTGGTTGCAGGCTTGGCAGGTTGCTTGGGGCCGTGTGCTGGCTTGCGCCGTGGGCGTGTGGGCTTGTCCCGGAGCTGGAGAATGTGGAAGTGAATGAACAAATTCGGCGGCGCTGAGAACAGTAGCGGGTCGACGCCCGCTCACAACAGACACAACAGACCCGTCGAAAGGGGAGCGGACCCGTCCCCCCTTGACAAGTTGGTCGGGGAGCAGAGGAACACGGAGGGATGAATCGGCGCACCTGACTTCGTTTAGCGCTTGCGTCACAGCAGCAGACGGCGGCAACGTCGGCACTCGCACGGCGGAGCGGAGGGTTGCCAGTGGACGCAAGTTGAATATCAAACATTCACTCTCGAGAGGACGGAGCTCTTCAACCATATGTCGCAACCTTAAGTGGATCACCCAGACTTGGATCTCCGAACGAGACTTGGAGAATCAGCGGATGTCACGAGTCACTACCCCGGACAGGAGACGCTTTGAGTTCCATCGTACGCCTTCAACCCGCAGAGACTCATACGGCCGCAATGCCACAGACCGCCTCGCATCTTCACATCTTCCATGGCTCGCCACGCTGTTGCTCGAGTAGCCATGTGTCGAGTGCGAGTTGTCAATCAAAAGGGTCCTTTTAGGGACGGCCCCAACTAAACTGCGTATCTTTAGGATGGAATTCAGCCAATCAACCGAGAGAGAGAGAGAGAGAGAGAGAGAGAGAGAGCTCTCTAGAGCATCCACCACCGGCAATTCAGAAACAAAGGGCTGGGGAATCTGTCCCAACGATCTGACGACCTGACGACCTGAGGATGCGACCACCGATGGGATTTCCAAGAAAACGGCGCCGAGCGAATGCACTGCGTCCGTTGTCCTGTGCTCAATATGTGTCTGCTGGGGGACTGGGGAGTGTGCAACCCGACCGAGAGCCAGCTTGATCGCAAGGTGTCTTGGCATGGTGTTGACAGGAACACCCAGACGCCCCACTACGAGGAGCTCTGGACCCACGCGTCAGTCGCGGTCGCATTCAGCATTTCTGCGAAAAATGGGGCCGAGGTTGCAGTTGCGCCTGTTGTTTGTCGGCAATCACAAGCATACCGACATGCTTTTCCGCGTACTTAACGAGGGCTCATTGATCCTATCCAGGTCCACAGCACAGTGCCTTTTGGTTGGTGGGTGAAGCAGACACTCGACTCACGAGTCGGTAACTCGGAGCGTACGGCAGCGTCCTACACTCGTCGCCGGACGCCGTGCTGAAGCGGCTGCTGTACTGTGGTGACTGCACAAGTGTCTGAGATCCCGCAAACAGTCGTTCCACGTTACGACACGAGTTGGATGCCAGTCAACTCGAAAGGCTTAAAAACGAAAGGACTTGGAAGAATCGTAGAAAGGCCACAATGGTCGAAGAGCTCTCGGTCGCAGGGCATGTTCAACGGAGAGTGCTTGTATGATTGCCTGTTCACACTGAGCTGCGAGAGCAAGGGATTCAGGCTGTGAGGGCTGGTCTCTGAAGGTCCGTAGCTTTTTCCAGCTGACGATGTCCAGCCAGTCCTCCACACACCCTCAAACACAAACACTACTGAAGCATTTGCCGACCAGCGCCATCCACTGTTCCATCTGGCGAATGGATCTGTGAGTGCGATTGTGGGTTGGTTTATTGATAGTTGCGCTCGACCTGCCGCCCGTTTTCCTTCCAAATACTGTACTGTACCATGCATGATATCGGTCATGAAACAGTTACCAGACCACTCGGGATCAAGGTTGCTTCAAATACCGGTAAAAAGATCAGAACTGATCAGGATCACGCACCCAGTGGGAGGGTGACCACGGAATCTAGATCCAGTCAAGAATCGAGACAGCCCGCCCGCGACGTGGTCGTGTATGATACACTGGATCAGATCCAAAGTTGGAGCCTTCCCCATCAGTTACAAAATACTTCTTCAATTTACAGTGCGTACTGTACCGGTCCCGTGCAACGAGACACTCCCAGAGGAACGCAGGATGCAGCAAAAGAGAAGCACGCCAGGCGTGACGCCGGTGCCGACCGTTTCGTGAACTGTCACAGTTTGGAATAGAGTTTGGCGGCGACACCGAAGACGGCAGTCAGCCCGGACAGGGGGCTCTGAACTCTTCGTCTCTGTGAGCAGCCAAGAACTGCAACTTCAATGAGCGTCGTACATTCACTGTGCTATGGATGGTGCACCAACTGCAGCAGATGCTCTCGTCGAGTTCAACGCAGTCGTCGTTTTAACACACCTGCGTAACGAAGAGAGCGCACAAGCATGCAAAAGATGACGAGGGGGAACAAGGAAGCCCACTGACACCAAGCCGTGAACAATTCGATTGCTTGTTGGGTTTCTTTCGTGGTAGCATGCGCGTCGACAGCCGACACGATACCAGCACGGCAGATAGAACAACCTCTCCACCGTCAGGGAGGGGGGAGTCAGCTTGTGGGAATGCTTCTCTCTGGGTTGCAATGCACTCGCTCCAAAATTTTGCGAGTCTGGATCAGCATCATACTGCACCCAACTAGCACAATTCACGTAATACTGGTCCAAGGTACGGGTTCGGGCCGTTTGCTCTGCGTGGAAGCTTCCGCTGTGAAGCCATGTGGCCGTAGTCTCACCTCAAGTCGTTCTAATAGTGCAGTATTTGGCTGGTCTGCTACAGCTCTGGGCCTTTTTACAATCACAGGCATTGCATTTGTTAATTCAACTTGCTTTTTATCTCCTAGTTTGCTCTTCCAGTGCCGTGGCAAGTGTGTACTTCGAAGTAGATACCACGCCTTTGTGAACACTACCAATACATGTATTCTGCGTAAGATCACATCGTGAGCCAACCCACTAAGTCTCAACGATCTCGTCGATCTGTGCGCAGATAGCGTCGAGTTCATCTTCTTCTAGGTCTCGGTTGAGGAAGCGAGTCATGGTTCCCATTCGCAGCAGTCGGGTCCTCAGCACGTGAAGTCGCAGTGCCAGTGCATCGAGAGCCGCCACCTTGTGCTCGTACGCGTCACCGGTCCTGAGGAATCGCTCGCGATCGCGCGTAAGCCAAGCCGCGACGAGTTCTCTAGCGGCGAAGCATACCCATCGTGACGACGTTGTTGTTGTTGGCAAGCATGGCTTGAGCTGGCGTGGGGGTTGTTGTTGATGGTTGTTGGCAAATGCGGCAATAAGCTTAGGAGAAGGACCTCAGGCGAGCCACCACTTCTCCTCGCTTGCGACCCCTGATTGAAGGAGAAGGCGGCGTGTTGGTGTTGGAATGCGCATACACAGAACGCGCACCCTCCCGGTATGTGTTGGCGGGTAAAACGAGAAGCGCCCAGCCAGTGACGTCAGCCTCGCGCAGTGGGGAAAGCTGTGGTTTGAGTTGAGGCACCGAGAATTGGCCAACTCTGGCGCTCTCTGGGTTCCGCCCGAAACGTCTGGATCTCATGCGCTTCGTTGACAGTGAATCAGTTCCATCAGCTCAATAGACGCGGCACCATTTGTTCCACAAAACTGGCGCGTCATGTGCCCACGCAGAAAAGATATAATAGATCACTGCACATCCCACGGCCTTCATGGGACATCGCACAACGAGACGAATCCAGATACAGTAGCGGAACGAAGCAAGGATGGTCAGCATCACAAGCGGTTGGGTGTCGTTGTTGAACGCGATCTTCGCAGCCGACAAGTCGTCTGTGAATCGCTGGGTTTGGGTGCAGCACACGGTCTTGATGATGCAGATCTTTCTGAGAGGATCGTTCTGTCTCGAACTGGGCATTTTCAAGAATTGAGCCTTCGCTTTGGCCCACGAAACCGCGAGAAATGTAAGTGACGAGGCGCTCGAGGACACTCCCGAGCTGGGACTTAGCGGATCTACCGAAGAAAGACGTTGGCATAGGACGCATCGCACTCTCCATGCCAACTGTCGATTTTTGTACCCCTCGGAACAAGGTTTTGGATGTGGTGAGCTGCAGCTACTGTAGCGTGGATACGGCACGCAACGATTCTCAGTCTTGTGATCACAGTGGGATGTGGGTTCCGGAAGGAGTGTGCTGCAGGTACCGTCCAGTATCTCGACCATTCCCGGGCCACGGGATTGCCGTCATGAACGGTACCGGTACCTGTCATGTTGCCCACGGACTGTGGGCAACATGACAGTTACAGACTGAGCACGATCACCCTCCAGCAGCTTTGGCTTGTAGCAACGACGCCTGCTTTCGAGATACCGAACACTC